>NCKU01000236.1:0-51874 GCA_003675995.1 Dinothrombium tinctorium
AATCCACAACCGATATCGAGAACTGTCATTTTCGGACGTAATTTCAACTTTTTAGCCACAACTTCACGACTACAATATGCAGCCTCTTCGATTTGATCAATTGAACATGTTTCAAAATTCAAACAGCTTGCCTGTATAGATGGGTCACAAGTGTTTTTCATTAAGTCAATTCCAAAATCATATTGTTCTCCACCGTCTTTCCAAGCGTTTTCTTTCGTTTGTACATCGAAATACTTGTTGATAAGACCAAGTGCTTTCGTATACGGATGGTTGAATATAACATATTTCGCTTCCTCGCTTGAAGTTGCTTTTAAAAAGAATTTTTCTAAATCCTCTACTTCGAAATAGTCTTTTCTGTACGCTTCATGAAATCCAACACCTGAACCAGCTATACAAACAGCGTAAAATCTGTCATCAAGCACTTTTATGTCCCATGGATTGTGACCATTAATTTCTATGCCCACAGAAGCCAATTGTTTTTTGAGTAATATTTTCGGAAGCGGATGACACAAGTTTAAAATAAAAATCGCAAATGAACGAATCAATTCGACAATTGTGACAAAAAACAAATGAAGTTTCTCGTTTAATAATTTTCTTATTGAAGAGAACATTTTTTTGTCAAATTAAAATAAATAAACTTTAATTTGAAACAATTGTCGTTTATTCTTTAAAATAACTACAAAATTATTATCGAAGTGTTAGTATTTTACACTTTTTATCATCTTGCGCTGACCTTGTTTTTAATTTTTTTCTTTACCCTCTGCGTTGATTTCACCTCTACCTGACGTTTATCTTTGACTATTTTTTCATTTCGCATCATTTTAAGTTAGTAGATTTTTAAGGTTTTTTTTCTAACTAACATTTAAAAATGTGACAGTTTCCCTCATTCTCCTTGAAATCATAAATTCAATTTTTAAATTTTTTATTCTTTTTTATTTTAAAATAAAAAAACTACTTGAAAAAGCAACTTATCAAAATAAATTAAATATGATCTGCTAGAAATACATTTTTATTCAAATCAATAAGCAAAAATACTTTTTTAACTTGAACGCCATTGTTAGCAAATTCATACGCGTGAATTCATATTGATAAAGTGATAAAAATTTGAAAATTGATCGCTTTTTCCGTCGATTAGAGTATTTTATTATTTTGTTTAATTCTTAAATTTTTTGTGAAAGCTTCATTTGCATATCACCTCAGAACAATAATTAAAATTTGTAAAATTTATAAAATTACTTCACTTAATCTTACGAAAGTTTTTTTTTGTTCTTTTTCAACAGGAAGAAAATAAACTAAAAATTGTTGACCTACTTCAATGTCAAGAAGCCGTGCGTTGGCATTGAAAAAAGGAAATATTGATCCAAGAGGCACCAGAATAAAAAATTTTTAATGTTTTTTTGACTTTACTAATCAATGTACTACAGCTGGAGCCACATTAATATGTTATCTTTACCATGAAAAATTTTAATTTTCAATAGAAAAGATAGCAAATTAATGTGGCTAAAACATCAAATTTATGGCTAAAAAGTTGTTCATCTTTATTTACATAAAATTCATTGTTCAACATCGCTTTGGACGCATTCGATCAAGCGCCACATTAAATAATCGCTTGCAATTTCTATAAAACGAGTTGCTAAGTTCATAAACAAAGCACATTGTACTCTGATTTCTGATTTATATCAGAAATTTTACCTGTTCATGGTGTGTCTGAACTTCTGTGCTTTTCTTTTGCAATATTTATTAAACATCTCATAACTTTTGAACGGTGAGATGCCGAAAAAATGTCATTTTTGAGCTTCTCGCACCTGATTTAGTAAAAAGAAATGTTCAAAACTTTTTACTCGATTCTGACCGTAAAGTAAAATTATACCCGGATGCATCCCCAGTGCATTCGATTGCATTCTTTTCAATATATCACTCCACTACATGTGTTTCAATGATGTCAATATCATTAATGAACTTTATCAATGGTTACCGTCATTTCCGAATGTCCTACTCAATAATTTGCTCATAATTGTATCCACTTGAAATAATCATCTTCTTATTATCTGAAAACTTTTCCAGCCATGATTTTTGTGATAAAATGTAAATATATGCGTTTTATCGATTTTTCTTTGAATAAATGTTTCTAATTTAAAAGAGTCTCCTTGATTAGGATTATTATTTTGAATCTTTACAACTTACGAACAATGAACATTTGTCGTACAAAACAATGGATTGAAATCATTTTTTTCGATTTCATTAAATGGAGTTAAAGCCCAAATTTTATTTCGTAAATAAACTAAAAAAGAGAAGCTTGAACTTTACCTCAAATTTTTGATTGACCACAAGTTGATGGAAACGTTTTTTACGTTGAACAAACGTCTAAAGATTCTACATATTTCGCAAATATTTATATTCTTTACTCCAACTATTGAATTTCAGGACAAAAAAGACTTCTTTTTAAATTTTCGATGCTGAACTTTTCAGCGTTTAAGTTTACTATTCCAGTTACAAGTTCTTTTACTTTACATAATTTGATTTCATCGATATTGTCACAAATAATTTCCTCGGATGATGAAATGAAAAGCAATATACAACAAAAAGTGATGATTTTTCTCATATAATTTTTGAGATATTGTCAATTAAGCAACTTGAAACAATTGCCAAAAGTAACTCATTCCAGAAAATCTAATGATGGCACTTAATTGTTTTTGTATTAATTTTTTTTTTGTGTGAACAACTGCAGAATTCAAAAAATTTTCGTGTATAAATGCACGCATATTTACTTACAAGAGAGGCTATAAAGCACAACGTTATAAAGCAAAACAAAATTTTTATTTACACATTTTCGTGGGTGAGAAAAATGAATGGAAAGAATAAAAATGTGTGGGAGCATTCCTTCATAGTCAAAATTTAATTTTTTTATCATCTTGTTAAATTTGAAAAAAAATTGAATTTTCAAACAAGTTGAAATAAGGCAAAGAATAATTTTAATCCATTTAAGCTTCAATTGGCTTAAAAAAAACATTTTGATTTTGGACAAAATGAATTTATTATAGGAAAAAATTTCCTCTTAATTTTGAGCTTAACATAACCTCAACAGATGGCTAACAAGATTAGGTTTTCGACTCTCAAGCACGCTGAGAGTGAAAGTTTGTAAATATTGTTTGTCTGACGCCTGTAATTTTTTTTTCAATTTCACAAGATGAAAAATAAAATTAAATTTTGACCATAAAGGAGTGCTCGCACACATTTTTAATCTGTGCATCGTTTCCAACCCACGAAAACATACATAAAAAGTTGGATTGACTATACTCTGTGTTTGAGAGGCAAAGACCTCTTGTTAGCCATCTGTTAAGATCATGTTTAGCTATAAATTTAACAGGAAATGTTTTTCTGTAAAGAAATTCATTATGTCCAAAATCAATTGAGTGTTTTTAAACACAATCGAGGCTTGAATGGATAAGAATTGTTCTTTGCCTTATTTCAATTTGTTTGAAATTTAATTTTTTTTTTCATTTTAACATGCTTAGTATCAAACTAAATTCTTTTGAAACTATGCATTTGAGGCAGTCCTGAGCACAGATTTCTTACTCATTTCACTATTTCAATATTTGCAATAATTAAGCATATAATCAAAGAGAGGCAATATTTAGAAAGGAAGTTAATGGTGATCATACACAAAATGATGTAGTGGTTCTATTAAGTATTTGAAAGCGTTACGTATATACAAGCATAAAGAAGAGATATTTAGGAGCTCATTGCGACCATCACTACATTTGAATTGATCGTTTATCATTTTTTACTCACTGTTTCAATGGAGTATTTGTCGTCATTGGTACACTTTTGTGTGTTTGTTTCGCTTTTAGAGTCAAAAACTTGCTTTTGAAGAATGTAAATTTAGCGTTTACAATTCTGGTATTGAACAAGCTGACATTTAGTAAATACTCTCAATCTTTCTTCCGCTATTCTCTTCTCTCGCTGAGGTCGATCAGTTCAAATCGCGAATGACTTACACATAAAACTTAAATTTATAGAACTTGAAGTGAACTCTTTTCACCGCACGTTGAATACTTTGAAATTAGACGATTTTCATCGCAATTTCAACAATATTAACTCGCTTTCGATTCAGCGAATAGAGTATTTTAAAAGGCTTCAACCAGACGAAAAAAAAGCGGAAAAAACAGTTTTTTTTTAATACTTATCGGTCTTTTCCACAGTAATAGCGTCTTCGAAGCAGTCGAAAAGTTAAATAATAGCTGTTTTTCAAACTTGATGAATAAGATTAGAGAAAAGCAAGAATTTTATTTGTTAAAAGAGCAAAACGCAACCTTTCATAAGTAGAGGGAAGATTGAAAAAGAATTAAAAATTAGTTGAAGTTAAACTTTTAACGGCTTCAGAACATTATTAAAATCAATCTTAACGCAAATGAGAATCAACAATCCAATTTCACAATCGACATCAATAATTTTTTTGATAGCATTTTTTATTTTCAATTGACGTCAAACGTTTGCTTCCCTGGATTTTTTTTTCTTATTTCATTTCGTGGATCAAATGACTTTTTTTAATTCATCTATGAAATTTGAGCGATATGGATAAACTTTCTGTATTTAATGTTAAACGATACTTATAATCGAAAAAGCATCAAATTTTATTCTTACTTTTCAGTTTGTTTAGGTCGATTGAAGATGCGAGTAAAATTTAAGCTCACATTTATGATAATTTAATTTTTCTTATTTATTCGTAAGTTACGATTATGATTTTTATTTGTGAATAATAAATAAATTATGTACTTGTTCTGTTATTTTGCTCTGACATATTTTAAAATTAAATTTTATTTATAAGTTAAAAAAGCTTGTAAGAAATAATTTTTAAATGCAACTTTTTAAAAATAAAATTTTTTTATTTTCACCTTTGTCCAAATACAAACGTTGAGATAAAAGATGTCGCTGTTCGAATGTTAAAATTATTATTTTTTAGCTTGAAGTGTAAAATTCTTTTATTTTTATTTTCACCATATTTTTTCAAAAAATGAACATCGCATCGATTCGACTCTTAATTTGACAATATTTTTCGAAATTAATTTTTTATTTTTCGTATAAAAATTCATATTCATTTAATTAATGTTTTATGTTCGCACACAAACCACGTAGAAAATCTTTAATTGCATTAATAATGAAACATCGATTAATTTAAATTTAATCAACGAAAAACGAATTTTTTTTTAATTTTAGAAAATTAATATTTAGCTAACGTTATTCATCTATGTACTCGTATTCAATTTGCTACGATCAGCATGAATCAATTCATACGATCGTCATTTAGAGCAAAGCATATTGTGAACTATTATCAAGTCGGCGATCACAGCGAGTTCGGTTGCATTTAATTATGTTCATTCACTGTTCATCATTGACAAGCAAGAATTTTGCTAGCCTAAGCGATTGCTTTCTGTTCCTCTCGCGCTTTGTCCTGTTTGTGTGCTCAATTCAACTCATTAAATTCATTTTTCCGAGTATTGCTCGCTGTTAAACTGGATCCGAAAGGCAAAATTTAAGTTGAAAACAAACTTGCAAAAACAAAGTTGACGAAATAACTGTGAAGCAGTTAGAAAAAGGAGAGTGAGTGAGAGAGAAAGAGAGCGAAGATATGCATTCTGCGCATTTGTTGGATGCGGTTGTTCGCGATATTTACTCGATGCTGGCAGACGTAGCATCAGTCGAAGTGAAGAGAGGTTTGCGTTGAAAAGCGAGCGCACGATTATTTTGCCTTTCGGCTAACAAATCGACATTCATTCGAACCGATCTCCGCGTGTTCAGCTTCATTCATCGAAAGAAAAACATTCAACGCCGCATTTTTTTTTGTTGTGTGTCTCATACGCTTTTTACTCTTCTTGATGTACGATTCATCAATCGTAATCATACGTATTTTCGTCGGCTGCACAGCGATCGTAGCAACATCAAGCAAACTTTGAAGCATTCAGGCAAGTTGGTGTCTTTTTTGTAATGTAAGTAAAATTGAACAATCAGAAAAGTGAAATCAATCAACGATGCGTAGTCGACTTTTTTAAATTTGGTTAAGCTTTTCGAAAAAGTTTTTTTTGTGTATTAAATTGATGATCAGCCACAATAGAATGAGAGCCACGATAACTTTGACGAAACAAAAAAGCGGCAGCGATCGAATAAACAAAAGCAGGATGAAATGATCCGTTTTCTCGTAGTGATAAAATCATTGTCATTCCCTTTTCGCCTCGCGTTCATTTTTATTTTGCGCGTTGTCATTTAATGCGTTTTAGATCGTTATCTTCAAATTAATTCGGCCGGCATTTGCGCTGAATGCAAATACCGATGTGTACAATAGTGGCTACCATTGATACGCTGTTTTTGCCAGTGAAAATTAAAGCATTCAACAACGAGGATATTATATTAACGTGGCCACAATTGTACACATATGACAAGCATTTAATTTGACTTTTGCCGTGTATGAAAGCAAATAATATTGCGCTTTGTATGCATTGTCATAAAATAAAAAAGTTAACTTAAATAGCGTGCATTAAAACTAGCGGATTACTCTCTCTCCCTCTCTTAATGATGTTGCTGTAATATTTAGTTTCACTAAAATTAGAAATTAAAAACACTTCGAATTTCTCTAGTTTTTTTCTGCTCTAACGATCTTTTAAAGCCGCAAACAAGCCGATAAGCAATTAACTAGCACCTTTAATATCGGTTAGACAAGTTCCTGTTTTCTTTTTTTCTTGTCGATGATGTCGCACCATCGGTAGCGACGATAGTTGAAGCGTCTAAAATCGCTGAACAATTCTCAAAGGTTGCGATTGTTGATGACTATTTATTAGTTTTTCTCGTTTCTCTTTTACGAGTTGAGTGTAATTTAAGCAAATTGTTGGTTTTATTTTTAGTTCATAATTCAAACATAAACCACGCTTTCTCTCTCTTACTCTCTCTCACTCACTCACTCTCTATCTATCTTATCGAGAGCTGAATTATTTTGTACCATCATTGTTCGATCGTTTGTTTGTAAAAATGAAATGCGAAATCGTTTTCAATGCTTCGTTAGATGATTTAAAAAAGTTTCTCTGTTTTGTTTGATTCTTATCGTTCGCTTATTTCCACGAGTGTGTTTATCTTTTCGAATTTATCGAATTTAAGAGTGATTATTAATTAAATTTAAATCATTAGACAGCGTTGTTAATTTGCGTTCATTTTGCGACGATAGAGTTTATTCGGTATCACAAGCAGGTAGCAATTGAATGCTGCGTTTTTCAAATACACACGCAACACACACGCAGAGAAGGAGAACGAGCGAAATTTACTCATACTAACATGTGTTTATTCATTTTGCTCAACATTTTTCCACATTATTCATACACGTCAATTAAATATGTGTCCTGAAATTTATTTTTAGCGCATATAACAAATATGGTGCTCGATACAAGTTAATTTAACCGTAAAAAAAATAAAAATAATTCAAATTTCAAATGAACGACCAACTCAAATTACTGAAGTTAAAATGTATTTTCTTTGATTCGCCAAAACTGTTTTAAATAATCATAGCAAATCGTTTGTGTTGTTTAGGAGAAGTTAGAGAATTACAGCGGCGAGATTTTTCAAAAGCTTCTCCGCCGCCATTAACTCTGATGATCGAGCTTAGAAGGCGAAAAGCAAATGAAAATCAAACGTTTGACTTTCAAAACCAGCATGATTTGATCAGAAAAGCGCTTAATAAGATATTTAATACTTGTCTCATTTTTATATGCTCAAAAAAGCGTATTAAACATTTTTAATAGCGTAAAAAATTTTTTAAATTGTAACACTGCTTACTTACAGCCTAATTAACAAAATTATTTGCATTTATAAAACTCTCTCTGTTGATTCAATTCAAATAAGTGTTTCACTATGTAGGATTTAGCTTAAAATTAACGAAGCTAGGTACTTATTTCGATCTGTTATTTTCTCTTCAATATTAAAAATTTTGAGTGCGAACTTTTTAAAAATAACTTCATTAAGTTTATTTTAAAATTCGCTTAAAATAGAAAATCGTTTACTTTCTCGAAGACAAAATAATCGAAAAAGTTCACGTATTCTAATGATGTGTGTAAAAGCGGAGCGAAATGTTTATGATTTCGCGTGAAGCTGACCTAAATTAATTGAATGCACGAAGAATGTAATAAATTAACTTGATCCCTGTGTCAAAAAGCTTGTATGCGTTGTTAGTAGCTAATACCTAAGATAGTTCTCGCCTCATAGCTTTATTCACATTCATCATCATTTTATATTCAGCGGCTAAACTTTCTTGATAAATCACGTATGCAATTTTTTCCTTCTATTTCTCATTTGAATTTTATTCATAACTCTTGATAACCTAGCAAATATTTTCTTTCTTTTTTTCTTTTCGTTCTTTGCATAATTAACGAAAAACAAGATAAATGCTCAAGCGAATCGTCTAGGATACATTGAATAATAACAAGATTTGTGCCTTGTGTCTTCTCTATTTTTTCATGTATTTTTCAGACATTACTCGAAAAAGTTTCTTAGAAACAGCAGAGGCAAAGATAAACGTAAAAAATCTAATTTTTCCTTGATTAATTGTGCGAAAACAGCGAAAAAGTTCGTTTAAATGCAATTCAGCATA
This sequence comes from Dinothrombium tinctorium, assembly GCA_003675995.1. Taxonomy (NCBI): domain Eukaryota; kingdom Metazoa; phylum Arthropoda; class Arachnida; order Trombidiformes; family Trombidiidae; genus Dinothrombium; species Dinothrombium tinctorium. Next base: position 8,630 of record NCKU01000236.1, read on the forward strand.
AAAGCAATAGTAGTAACATTGTTCGAATCTTATTAAAAATATGCTTTTCTAGCGGAATATTATTATGTGTATGCTACATAAATTGTCAATGTGTTACTCTATACATGGCAAAATTTTAAATCTAAATTTCATTAAAAATTATGCGGGGCGATGTTATCAATTTTTGTTTTAAAGTAGAAAAAGAAGTTGGCAAAAATTTTTAATGTCTCAAACCAGCTGTGTAGCGGAATAGGTAGCGTAAGCCGTCCGCTTATTCTCAAAGTCCTCATACTTCCATGACAATGAAAAAAAAAAAATGATAAAAATAAAAACAAAAATAAGAAATTCTCAAAATTGTCTCAAACTACCAAAATCAAGAAAAAGCATAGTCCAAGAGTTGCCTTCTTTTTAGAATTTACTTTCTTTGGTGGCAGGCAACTAGCGAAAGCAAAATTTTATTTTATAATTTTTTGATTTTTTTATAATGTTTATGTTCACATACTGCTCTAAAAAGCTGAATTGAATAATTTCGGACTTTTTTAAACTTTTAGTACTACGTAAATCACTCGAAATTCTCTTCGTTTATCAAATCCATTCGGAATCCTAGACTTTCAACTGGGTTTCTGCTGGTTAGTTAGCCCGTCGCGAAGTCTAGCTCAAGTGATTTTCTCAAGAGGCATTAAATTGGTTTTTCAACTTTTTTTTGAAATTCATTTCAATTCTAAAATAAACTTAATCAAAACATCGATGAATTTGGTTTAAAATTTAAAATATTTTTACTTTCTAGGCTTTCTAGGCTTCATAACCTAATATAAACCACGAGCTAACTCTCCATATGTGTGTCTGAAAACAAGCAAATGCAGACTGTTAGACTGTCATATAAAAGTGTTCGCCCCAATTTGTTCAACAGATCATTGAGGTTACGAAACATTTGAGATTTGAATAGACGAGCGAAAGAAAAAAAAAAACAAAATTCGGCAATGTTTTTGACAGTCGCGCTAAAAAAGTTTTTCAGAAGTTTTAAAAAGACATTTGACTTGAAAAGAAAAAGGAAAATAAACGAACACATAAATTAAGATAAAATAGCGTGTAAAAAATTTTAAATCGAAAGTAAATGAAGAGTGATAAAAATGTAAATAAGAAATTAAATTTGGCAACGAATTATGCGTATAATAAAGAGGCAATGCCGGCGTTTTAAAAAAATTTGGTAAGTTTCCAAGTTAAAATGAGATGAAATGCAAAATAGACGCGCGTCCTAAAAATTTTTTTTTGACTCACTTGACAAACTCTAATTTTTCATGCACTTAAAAATTTTTGCATATTTATATACGGCAGTTCTCATAATATGAAAAAGCACTTTAAGAAAATAATGTACGACCGCTCGCTCGCTCGCTCACTCAATCACTCTTCGTTCGCTCACGATTTTTAACGATAATCAAATTGATTGACTGACATTGAATCGATTGAGAAGAGAATGGCAAATATGTTGTGTTTTAACTTCGTTTCTCTCTCTCTCTCTCTCTCTTCACGCGAACTAACATTTTCCTTAATGGCTCGGAAAGCAAAATGGGGAATAAGCTTTTTTCGCCCACGTTCTTCTGTTAAGCTTTTTAGACGAAATAAAGCAATTCGCGCTACATGTTTTCGATATTAATCGTTTAGGATTAAAAGGCGCAAAAATAAATTTCGCTCTCACTCACTAACCCTCACTCTTCTTTTCGCTTCAATCTTTTGAAGTGTTTCGAAATTGATGTACGTATGTACACTTTACTTTATTTACTTTTATCTTTTTTTTTCTTAAACCACTGGATTCCGAACTTTTAAAGAAAATAAATTTTCCTCTATTTTCGTGCTCTCTTTTTTTGACCAATAAAAACGAAATAATGATGTGAAAGATATTGATTATGTGACTGTAACGAAGGAAAAAGTAAAAACGATAAGCGCAGATAATCTTTGTTTGTTCTTTGTATATAAACTTTTTTTTCCTCTTATTGGCAAAGTATTAGAAGAATTTTCAAGGGAATTATTCTCCCTTGTATAAACAACGAACATTGCAAACATTTCTCAGTGAACCTTTACAGTTGCCACAGTATATCCACATCATCGAAACTTAATACTATGTCAATGCGATGTTGCACTTAACCATGTGAAAATTTTTCGACGTGCAAAAATGTTGCGTGATTTTTTTTCCTTTCTCGCTCCTTTAATTCACTCAATTCTCATTTTATTAAAAAGTTTGTGTTTTGCTTTTACGATTTTCTGGCAAAACTTTTGTGATTAAAAACGAATCCGAAATATGATTTTTGTGATGACGTAGGCGAATTTCGTTGAAAAATTCAATTTTTTGTATCTCACTTTAAAAATTATTTGCTATTCATTGAAAGTTTTGAGGGAGCAAGTCATAAGAATTTGAATCGCGAAATAGAAAATAATTATTGTTGTGGCTTAACATTTATTTATCTACATAGTAACGTGTATTCTCGCGGATAAAAATGAATTCATATCTACAAACTACGAACACTTTCGTAAACAAAATTCGTCCCTACTTAATGAGTTTTTTTTTCATAATTCAGCTAAATAACAATTGTTTTTAAAGCGCATATAATTTATGAAAACTAAAAAATTACAAATTAGCTTAGAGAGAATATTGCACCGAGTTTATTTACGCGCACGAAATCGTTTGATATTCATGGAATATAAATTTTAAGCTAAACGCGCAATTAAAATTTTTCTGTTAAAACGTGCTTCGTTTCGTTTCGTTTTTCGAGCGAGGCGAAAGAGAAAAGAGTGAAATTCAAATCGTAAGTTGCGTCATTTAGTTAGAATTTGTTTGTTAATAACTTTTCTAGATGAATGAAAAAGTACGAAAGAAAGATTTTTACATCAAAACCACGAACAATTATGATGATTATGCTAAGTCGATCGCTTCAAACCGAGCGAAAAGTTGAAGCCTAATAATAATTGTGAATTAGACTTTGTAAGAAAAACTTAGTGAAGTGCAAAATTGAAAGAAAAAATGTAAAGTTTTGTGATTTGTCTTACGTACTTTAAGGTAGAAGATTATTTTGTTATAATCGCTAAATAAATTGTAACGTTTAAAAAGGCGTGATTATTGAAACTTTTTTCTTTGTCGCACACAATCTCGCCATTAATCCTTTTTCTCTGATTGTTTTCGAGACAAATTTGTTCACGAACGATGTTACTTATTAAAGACAAAAATAGGCGACGACATTGAATAATGTTGCTGAAGATTAAATCAGAAAAGATGCCGCTCATAATTGCTCTCTGATAATCAATTGAATTAAAGGCTCGTTTTAAGCGCGTTTTACTTTCTTGTGAGATTTGCTTGAATGTTTGCTAATTGAAAAGCCGAGAAGTAGTGAAAATTAAGCGAACGAATGTTTTTGAAAATGTTTTCGATATTTTTGATAGACGACATAGCGATTTCGCTATTTATCTATTGAAAATTGATTTTTCAAACTGGGCTACTTACCTAAATCTATATTCCACTATCTATTACAATTGTTGAAACAGATGCGTTCTACATTGATTTTTCACATCAAAGATTTTCCACTTTAAACAAGTGAAATTAATTTAGTTGATGGTGAATAACTTTTGAAAGCAAAATTTTTTGACACATAAAATTCTACAAAACAATTCTTTGCATTAAATTTTTAAAAAATCATTCACATTTAACTCGAATCCACTTTAATTTAATGAATGCAAAAAATCAATTTTAATAAAAGTATTTGATTATCAGAGTTTTCGACAATATAACATAATATGAATCTGACAAGGAAACTGCTTTTTTAAGTCCGTTCCCGATTTCAACAAAACTTGATATGGAGATAGAATTTCACGAGCGAATTAAGAAATATTCCCATCTGTCGTTGATACTTGTAATTTCTGTGCCATTCGAAGAGGATTAAGGGTTGAATTGAAGAGAAAAAATTTTCAGAGCGTGTTTTTTACATTGGCTTTAATTTCGGATGTACGCCTTTTTGACTTTAAAACTTTTAAGTTTTAAATTCAAAAAGTTTAAAAATAAAAATGAAAAATTATACTTAAAACACATCCGATCATTATAATACAAGTAACAAACTTAAAAGTAAAAATTAAAAAGCAAAGAAACAGAGATTGTAATAGGAAAAAACTTTATGTATTTTTAAACAATTTAATAACGCGAAACGAAAATCTATTTGAGCGAAAAATTATTTTGTCGGTTTTTCGAATATATATACCCGTACTCAAACGTAAAGAAATCACAAGTTTTCAAATTTCGAAAGAAAATTTTATATTGTTAAAAATTATAATTTTTTAAAATAAATCTTTTGTTAATAAATACTTAGAGGCTTCTACCACTCGTACTTAAGTCATTATAGAATATCGTTTAAAAAAGGGTACCAAAATTAAATTAACATTACAATATAAAAATAGAGTAAACTTAAGTATTGGTCTACTAGAACTTCTGCTTCTTCATCTTTTGACCTTTGGTCTAAAATAAACATAAATTTTTACCAACAACACTTGCTCCAACGCTATTTACAAGCCCAGAGAATGTTGGATATATTTCTGCTTAATCACGTCGTCGCAAGAAACATCATATTGACTTGGTTGTAAAAGGGACAACATTTTCTGAAATAGAAAAAACAACTCGCGTGGTTCGAGGAAAAATATCGTATTATAACGAACAAATTCGATACATCACTTAGCAAATTTCTCGAATTATTAAAGCAGGCAAAATTCAACGAAAAAAAAAATTATTGAAAAAATTAAATCATCAAAAACAGATTACAAGTTTTCCAACAACGCTAGTCTTGTCAACTTCATCGCCCTCTCAATTATTATATAAATTGAGTTCCAATAAATAAATAAAAAGGTCATGAATTTATTGAACACACCAACTATGTACAAAAACAATTTGAAATTTTTTTACTTCAATATATTTGTTTTTTTTAAACTTGTTCTTTCCTTTAGGCATTGTTTTAATTCGTTTTTTGTTTATATTTTGGCTTCAAGTTGAGGCATGGATTTTCTTTGCGCACTGAGAAACCATTTACTGGAAATCGATAATGCAACACTAGCAATTCATCAACTTAGAAATGTAACGAGAGACTTTGATGTTTATGTGGAATTGGAAATAGCGTTATGTATAATAAAAATAATAATAATATATTATATTTTAAACAAAAATTTTCTTTCGAAAATTGAAAACTTGTGATTTCTTTGCGTTTGAGTGCGGGTATATATACTCGTAAAACCGACAAAATAATTTTTCGCTCAAATAGATTTTTCGCGTTATTAAAATTTTTAATAATCCATAAAATTTTTTCCAATTACAATCTATGTTTCTTTGCCTTTTTAATTTTTACTTTTAAGTTTCTTACTTGTATTATAATGATCGGATGTGTTTTTAGTGTAATTTTTTCAATTTTTATTTTTAAACTTTTTGAATTTAAAACTTAAAAGTTTTAAAGTCAAAAAGACATACATCCGAAATTAAAGCAAGTGTAAAAAAACACGCTCTGAAAATTTTTTTCGCTTCAATTCAACTCTTATACCTCTTCGAATGGCACAGAAATTACAGGTATTAACAGCACCCATTTTCGGTGCGAATTTCGCAAGTGAAGCAAGTTATTCGCGTGCAAACTTTAAGTTCCTTCTCCATAATAAGTTTCTTTGAAATCGGGAACGGTCACAAAAAGCAGTTTCCTTGTAAGGATTTGCATTTAAAAAATTCAAATTCTTTAAAATTTTTATACATCGAAAAATTTTATTCGTTATCAACAAATTCCTTTTGTTTATTGCTGCATTCGAAATAAGAATTTTTCACAGTGAATATTAGTAATTCAATCATCTCTCTTTTTAACCGAAAGCATTTTGAATAAGCAATAAGTTATCGTAGTTTGAGATATTTTCTCTATTCATCTTTCTTCGGGTTTGTTCTCCATTCATCACTATTTACGACCGCCAAGGTTTTGCATAGTTTTACGAAGTTATTTTTGTTTTTCGCTAACAAGATCAGCTAAGCCTTACTTCCTCGAAAAAGAAATTTTTCTCCGACAAACGCACACACAAGAATCAATAATTGGGTATAGTTGAGGAAAATTTTAATAATGACTTTGAATGATGGAATTTGAATTCAACACTGAAACAAAGTAATTGGAGCGAATTAACATTCATTATCAAACTTGTGCGATAAACAATCGAATTTAGACTTCATTCGTAGGTGTAGTAACGTTAAGAAGAGTTTTATAATTTTTTAAGCGGCACTCTCTTTAAAAATATTATTTTGCAATCAGACACAAGTAGCGCTTATAAAGATTAAATGCTAAATTAAGCTAATGTTCAAGATTAAATGCTTTGATTAAAATTTATTTTTGTAAATATAAACTTCACTTTTCAAAAGTTTTAAAATGCCAAAGGTTGGAAACGCGTCTTATTATCTATCATCAGCGTGAATGTTAATACAATTAAATTCGTAATAAGTTTCCTTAGTAAATAATTTTTATGGAAATTAACTTTATTCGCTTTGTATCTTAGGAAAGATTCTAAACTAAAAAAACGATGCTAAACAAATAAAAGTGAATAGTGATAAATTCAATTAAGTGTTAAAGTGAAATAACTACAAATAGAGGAAAGAAAACAATTGAAAAGCAAAGTAAATCGTGAGATTGAAACTCATCCTTTTTGATTTCAATTGCAATTTATAGAAATTTCTTCCTTGTTCTCACACTTAATAAAAGTGAATTGAAATTTGCGCGAACTTGAAAGTCAATATTGGCATCAAAACCGCTGTGAATCTTAATTTTTAATAGCTTCAAATTTAAACTTTCTGTTTTTCTTTTGTTTAAACAGACTACAACCTTTTTTCACGCTGTAAATGCATTCTCAGTTAATTAACTTCGTTTTAATTAACAGAATTGAGCTCGGAATGCTTTTCATTTAAAAAGAGTTTCAGTCGCGATGAGGTTTGAGCATAAATTCAATGCTAAAGTTTCTAATTATGATGAATAGCAGTAATTATATTAAAAATTTTTGTTTCTTTTTTAAATTTTAAATTTTTAAAACATTTTTTTTCGCCCAACACAATAAAAGAATTTAAATGAATTTTTAGAATATTCAATATTTGAAAATTTGATTTTAATTTTTGATTTTATTTTTCTATTGATTTTAAAAGTCTATGAAAATTTTTTTCATTGTTTTTCCTTATGAAATTATTTACCTTTCATACTCGTAGATCGAATCGAATTTAAATTTTATTGTTTTGCTTTTCAAAAAATTGCATTTTGTCGTTTGCAAACAAGATGAATCGTAAATATTTATGACTTAAAATAAAAGCAAAAAGCATTGAAAAACACCAAACGCAATAAGCAAATTCACTTTTTTATATTATAAATCAGATTTTAAGGCATTTTTCATTCAAAAGGAGCAAAACAATTTTTTCATTTTTACAGAGTGTATTTTATAAAATTTTAAAACTTTTATCGTGAATAATTTGAATTGGCTTATGAAATGGTAAAGATGCACCTATTTACATTACATGTCTACATGTCTATAAGATCATAGCTATAAAAGACGATGAAAATAAGCCTATCCGACATCGAGCTACGTAATTTCCCCTTTTTTCATATTTTCGGCATCTTTTTATAGTATTTGTGGAGAAATTAACGATATTTTCAAAATTTTCTCAAGCATGAGCTCTTCTAGGATTGAAGGGATGCCAGCGAAAATATTTTCTTTAAAAAAAATTCTAAGAAAAAAGCTCCATCTGCGTAAAATCCGGAGAGCGATGAAGCCGATCGACAATTTTTTCCATGAGCTTTTAATGATGTTTTTCAATAAGGAAGTACTTTCAACATTTTCCTTCATGTATATCTAGATTGCCCGATTTGTCTTGATAGCGAGAATCGGCACCGTTTTCCGCACAGTTGTAAATATTCCGAGCTGCTTATAAAATCTTCGCAATGATTTCTTCGATTTCTTAAAAATCAATCTCCGATGTTCGATAGCTTAGCGAACGTTAATGTTGGTATCAATGCATTCTTAAGGATATTCTCTATTACTTTAAGCCGCTCTTAGAATTTTTTGTTTTTAATTGAAGAAATATTTATATTTAAACTTTTAAAATTTTAAAAAATACACCCTGTATAAAAGTAGAAAGAAAAAAATTAAATTTATTCTAAAATTTGGCTAGTGGAAATAATTTTGATTTGTTAATTAAAAAACTTTCAAAAGAAAATTTGTTTTCAAAAAAATCTTCATTTTTCAAAATTTACTGCCACAATTTTTTTAAGAAACATAAATATTTTGTTGTTAAGTTAATTTACGAAGTGTTCTCAGAGCACATTTTTCACGAAAATTATGATTTTTAGAAAAATAAATAAAAATATGTAATCGCAAATGTTTATTGCTTTTAAGAATAGTTAAAATAGAAAACTGGCATAAATCCAACGAGCTCATTGAAAAAACTTAATTCATATGAAAAATCTATAGTTTCAAGTTATTAGTATGATGTATGCAAGAACCTGTAAGTTGAAAATTTTTTTAGATTGAAAAATAGCCAACATTTCCTCAATATTCTTAATCTTGAAAGTAAAGATATTAGAAAATGCTAAATTGATTATTTTAAAGTCTTAATTTATCGCTTTTAATGTAATTGCAAAACTTTTTATCATGAAAAAGTTATACTTTGATTTTTTAAAATAAAAAACAAATCACAATAACTTTTAATGAGATAGATTTTACTTTTGATAGGCTTTTCCTCCAGGAAACACGAGATTAAAGATTAAAAGTCTTTGTGTAAATGTAAAAAAAAATAAAAATAACAAAAATTAATCCGATGATCTTTTTTTATTTAATTCCTTTAACATTTTGATTAAACAATTTTTTTTGGATTATCAAACTGAAATGCGATAAATTTCATTATCTGCTTAATGCATTTTTATTAGTCAGATTTATCTCATAAAGTTTTTTTTACATTTCAAGAAAAATATTGAATTTCAAAAATTCATTAAAAATTTTTATTTTATTGAAAAACTTAACTTTTAGGCGCTTTTATACTGAGAAGCTTTTTGTTCACTTTCTAATGACCTTTGAAGTTCAAGATCAAGTAAGATCAAAATTTGTTTACGAGTAAAATTTTGCTTACGTAGTAATAAACTGTGGCGCGTAGGAGCTAAAACAGCCTTCTAATCTCGCAGCTTATAAGGGACTATCATGAGTGTGATCGAAATAAATAAAAATGAAAAACCTTCTTTCTTGCTTTGAGACATTACTTCTTTATTTAACGTAATCTTGCCAAAAACAAACTCGATTTTCTATCTTTTAAATTTTTTATTTTCATTTATAAAACTTTTAAACTTTCCTTTTTTAAAAAATAGGTCAAATAAGGTCAAATATACTAAAACTATGACAATATTGAACTTATTCTCATAATATTTCATCTTTGATGCTATTTTTCTTAAACTCTCACTTTATCAGCAAATTGCAAATTTTGCAAAAAGCTTTCTGAAATAAAAATGAATGATGTTCACTTTTTCACCGAGCCAATTCATTATTAATTCATTTTGTCCGTTAATGTTACTTATTCATTTTTAAACAGTTGACGTTTTTTACTTGAACAATGCGACGAATTTATTTAACTCAATATGAGATAGCGAAAAAAAAAACAAAATTTCAAATTTCAAATGGTTAAGCGTTTCAATTTTTTATTATTAGAATTTGTATTTAATCTGCCTGTTTAATTAAAAACGCTAAACATTTTCGACTTGAGCCGATCGCATTGCTCATCAAATATTTAAAAAAATTAAATTATTCATCAGTGAAAATAATCTTTTTTCTTCGAATAAATTTTTTATTCGTCACAGAGAAAAATTTTTTCTTGAAAAAAATGTTTTACAACTTTTTTTGATAAAAAATGACTTCAAAAATGATTTTGAATTGCATTTAGACTTGAAATAATTTTTTGAAAAATGAAACGAAAAAATCTAAGCAACAGTAACACTCTTAAAATCTTAAAGTAAAAGTTTACCATAGTCTCAATTTTATCCAATGCATAAAAAATGTCAAATGTTAGTATCTCATCTCGAATTCGTTTTAAGTTTTTTCGTCGATAACTTGCTTTGAATGACATGAGTAAAATATGATTAAATCAAATTCGATAAGAAATGAGTGCAAGAATTTCACAAAGTACGCCAACTTATTTTTTATTTATTATATGTTTTGAATAAATCTTAAGTGCAATTAATCTTAATTATTAAAATTAAGGATCTTAAATCGTGAAGCGATCAGATTATCTTTTTAATCAGCTTAAAACACCAAAGTGCGAGCTTGAAACATCTAATAATTTAGAATACATTGACTTCATTGAAAAGGTAAGCGAAATGAAGTAAGCTTTAAATAGAATGAACGAGGGAAAAACTATTCATTCGTGAGAAGTAATCTAGGACGTCTAATCTACATCCTGAATCCTGCATTCTATCAACGATTTGTTCGCAAACGCTTTAATTGTAGATAAAAAATTATCAATTCACTTTGTATTTTTAACTTTTATGTCAGCAATTTTTATAATTTCTCTCCAGTTACAATTTAGAGAAATACTTTGACAATGACTTCATTTAAAATGCATTTCAATTATTAGTGCGCACTTAGTTTGTTTAAAAAGTGTGCAGGCGCTCGGCTTTATTCTGAAAAAGCTGTGAGCTTTGCAGCAAAGGTGACTTCCTTGAGCTTTTTTTCAGTTAAAAAAAATTTAAATCGCATTGATGCAATAGATTGTAAAGCAATTTAATATTTTCCTTCGCTATTTATCAGTGAAAGAGTTTTGAAAATGAGATGAATATGCTTTTCTCATCGCCAGCAATATAATAATGTCACGGATATGCTTAAATAAGTTTGAATGCTATTGTTGTTGTTGTTGTTGAAAAGAAATGCGAAATAAAAATCATTGTGCCGAGATCAATGATGCATTTGCAAAGATGTCTACGGGTGAATTTTCAACTATAAATAAAAGTCAAATCAAAGTTTTAAAGCATCGCAAACAATGTGACATTTGCAGAAAGGTTTTCTTCACGTTGTAATCACTTTTTTTCTCTCAAAGCTGTTTTAAATGTTTAAATTTGTTGAAGAAAAATAAATTAAGCTACATACAGAGCTTTAGAAAAAAAAATTAATCACCGTTGGATGTCTGTTAAAATGAATTTGTGACCCTTGCTGAGTAGAAACGACAAACATTTCACTCTCACGAGAATACATCGAATGTTATTCTGTTGAGATAAGCAGTGTGTGTGTGTTTGATCACGCTTAGAAAAATAACCGCTACAGAGAATATTGGAATCGCATTATATAAGAAGATTGCTTACGAGCCGAACATTTTTTTTCAATTTAATTAACGCCAAGTTTGTGGAGATTAATTTGTCAAGCTTTGCAAGATAGATTAGTTAATGATAAAAGCGCAAACTTGTTGCCACTGTACACTATGAGCTTGTAAATGAAATTTTATCCTAAATGTCTTCTAAATTCTACTAAAAAGTATTGACAAATCATTTCTCACTTTTACTTTTATGCTTCTGACGCAAATTTTGCTTAAAAATACATTTGATCAACTAGGAAGAGAACATTGTGATGTTCACTATGGAAAATAAGAGTTTACTCATCTAATCACTAACTCGTCCGGTCATTTTGATTGTTTTCCTTCCGTAATGAAAAAAGGAGAATTAGGAGGTGTTCGTGACTAATCCAAAAATGAAGCTTGTGTGTAAAGAAACAAATAAAATTTTGTGTTTACGAGAGAAGAAAATGTTTCTCAATGAAATTTTCCATGTCTTAATAAATGAATTTTAATAAATCGAATAAATTTTGTGTCACGCTTTAGGAATTAATTTTCGCTATTGTTCAAAAATAATTCGCAATCATCAATTTTGAAGATATGCGAGTTTTTGTATTTTTATCAAGAGAAAAAAAATTTCAACTTAAAAAATATTTATCAACGTGAATAGACTCTATTTACTGAGCAAACATTCATCAAAAATAGATTTTAAATGAAAGAAGTTTTTATGCTTCTTTGTTTGCAAATTAAACAATTTTTCTCTTCAAAATCAAAATGTCAAATGTTATTTTCAAATGAGAAATAAATTAAATGTCAGTATTTTAATTTATTCTTTTTTCAATTTTTATTTCAAAATTTAAAGCTAAGAAAAACTTAATCTAACTTCGCTTTAAATTAAATCACATTTCACAAGCGAAAAACTTTTTAACAAAAGACCAATTTAGTTGAAAATTTTTTTAAAAGTATAATAAAAATTTTATTATTTAATTCATTCAACAATATACATGGTAAATGGTGAATGAAAAGAGAAATTTAAATCTTATTTAATTTATTAAATTCATCGATCGTTTTTTCCTTTTCAATTTTTCATCAAGTAAATTGCGCATTCGTCACATTTTCTATTTTTAAACGAAATAAAAAAGCTTTTGAAGCATTTTTTTATTGTATCCCAATATTTGAACCATAAAAAATTATTATCATTTATATTTTCAACTATTTTTCTCAAGAAAGTTTATCGTATTTCGCTGAATTTTATGGTTTGAATATTATCACGTTGCGTCTAGTGATAGTGAAAGTATTATTCAACATCGTTTTAAAAATTCTCAATTGCTTCAAATTTCTCTTTCTTTTCGAGTGAAAATATAAAATTTTTCTCTATAGATAATGAAGAAAAAAAACTTTGAAAAGATTGAAAGTTTCTAAGCTAATGATCTCAAAAGAGCAAAGAAGAAAGTAAAGCTGGTCAAGACGTTTTCCTCAAATAGAATTTATTTTATTCCCTTTGATTTCAAAACATACGATCAAACAAAAATTTTTTTTCTTATCGAACAAATTTATTCTCTTTGAAATTTGAATTTTTGAAAATTTTATCTTTTTTCGCCTAGTTTTTCGCTGAAGAAAGGAAAAGCGAAATATGAATTGCGTCTCAGAGGAGAGAAAAAGAGAAAGAAAGAAATTATTTTATAAAAATGAGATAAACGAAAAGTTCTAATGTCAGCTTTGAGAGAATGTGTCATAACACACACAATAAACTAAAATGTTAAAGGTGACCACAAAACAAAACACACAATCGCTGCTACTAACTTTGAATACACATTTTCAGATGATTGTTTAGATTTGAAACCTTTTTTAATTTCTCGCTCATAATATTGAAGAAAAGAGACAAGAAAAGCGTTTTGAAAATAATGCTGCAAAACAAATGAACACATAAGTGAAATGAACAAATGACACTTATTCAAACACGCTCCGTTTACTTGCAAGCCTTTTTAACATTTGCTTACTTCACGACAAGAATATAACTTCAGTTGTAAGTGGAAACATTTTCGTTTCACTAATTTTTCTAACTAAATCGATCGCTTTTTTTCTTCGACCATAATTATCTTTTCCTCAAATTAACTCAATTAGTTTGGAGAAAATGAGAGAAGCGATTACATTGCTGACATTAGCATGTTCACCGCTCTTCTCTAAATTTTTATTTCGAGCTTTATTGCTAGAAGGTGAAGTGAAGGTGAAGGCGAGCATAGTGAATTGCTTACGAATTCTATCTAACCCATATGCTGATATTAATCCGCGCTTTTGAACAAAGTTTGTTCTCTATTACGTTCATGTAAAAATTTTTATATGAAATACTTCAAGTGCCCTAACCTAAAAGACTAATTTATTGCTAATCTTGTAAAATTTGAACAAAGTTTGCAGCTAAACCAAAGAAACAAATTCATAAATTTCCAAAATGTGCTTTACTAATATTTGAATGCATTCACATCTCTATTCTTTGACATTTTTTTATATTTAATCCTATATGCATTAGGCATCAAAAGAGACGAGTTATTATTGACAACCATTGTTTAAGATGTTTTTCACTTCAAAAATTATCACAATGAAACTACTTTTTAAGCTCTATTTCATTGAAACTAACAGCACACGGCAAAAGAAAACCTCCATCGAGTGACATAACTTTAACATTGAGTCTATGACAAAAAAATCGTTTTTTTTCTATTGTTAACCAAAGTTTCAATCGATTTTCATCTTGTTTGTTTCAAATAAAAGTATTATTCAACTGCTTTCTTAAGATAGATATCTGACAATGCTGCTTAAAAATACTGAAAAATTGATTTTAATGTATTTAAAATGAAAATCAGTAGCGATATAAAGACAATAACATCTAACATATAAAAAGTTTTATTATTTTAAATAATTTGGATAAAAATCAGTTTAGAATTCGATAGGCAAATGAAAAAACAAAATTTTTTGTGTCATACACTTGATGTTTAAGTTTGCGCGCGAATGGCTTGCTTCACACACAAAATTCGCCCCGATGATGAATGTAATTCTTAATACGCGCATAAAGTTGTATCTTCGAATTAAGTTTCATTGAATTTGGGATCGGGTACAAAAAGCAGTTTCCTTGTTAGAAACAAAAGTCTTAATTTAAAATTAATGCGCTTTTATAGAATTTAAACTCACATTGTTCAAATGATCATTGGTTGTTGTTCATTATGTTCGTGATTTTATCGTGTCTCTGATGGAAGTGATTCTGAATGCAAATATAAACTTGGTTTGTGTTTGTGAACGTTTTGAAATCTTTGACTCTTATATGTTTTCAATCATAAAATTTTAAACGATTGTACACTGTGTTCACTTAACGAACAGAGTGTACTACCGTTTCAAAATAAAATGTTTCGATTATCGAAAAGTAAGCTCAACTGGAAAGCATCACGAATAATTGAGCGTATGGTAAAAGATGCTTTGCAGTTAAGCTCACTTTCGATAATCGAAACATTTTATTTTGAATCGGGAGTACACGATTCGAAATAGCAAAGCGAACGCTAATATTCAACAAAAAATTTAGCAAGCGCATTGAATATGCAAAAATATGTTTTAATGTAATTCGAGGCATTTTAATGATATTTTTAAAGCGAGGAATGTTTGCCTAAACTATTACAAATACTTTCTGAAGTATTGTTAAATTAATTGTACACAATGTATGCAAACTGTATCATTATACAGATAATTAAAAAGGATTTAGAAACTTTTTTACTTTTTTGACTTAGTCATCAAATATGCGATTAAGTGAAGTGTGTGTGGATTAGTAAGAATTAGAAATTCACTGTAGCAAAAAAATCTTTGTTAAAGCTGCTACACAAAACTGTGATCATCTCTCTTCGTTTTAACAAATTTATGCATCACAATGGTTATTCCTACCTAAAAAGATTGTTAAAAATTTTTATTTTATGATAAAAAACAATTAAGTTTTGAAAATGTTTATTTTCTAATGGTTACTCTGCGTGAAGCGAAAGTTTTTAACTTGTGCTTGATCACTCATAGAATACGTTATTAACATTTAATGAAAAGAAGCGATGCTTTAAAAGCTTTGTTTTCTTAGAGCTTAAAATTTCGGAAAAAAAAACTTTTTTGTGTTTCATTAAAACTAAAACATTGACTAACAAACTTTTCCTTTATGTATGTACTTTCACAATCTTAAGAAAAGACTAAAAGAAGAATTTGGGTCATTTAATGCCATAAAAGCTCATCGAATAGTGTTAGCAGTTAAATGTTAAAAGTTATACACATTGAGAAAAGCTATTTTCGTTTGCTTCGCGCTTTCTCTTTCTTCCTCTTTCTCTTTCGCTCAAGATTGCTGTTTACAATATAAGAAAAGCGAAAACATTGACATTTTCCTTAAGAAAACACGAAAAATAATGAAAAGATTTTCATACATCGAATGATCGCGGAACAAAATTTTGAATTTATGCGCGTTCGATGTCCGAAATAATCTTTCGTTTTGCTGCTTTGAGTTTAAGTGCGTTTTGAGTAAAATTTTTTGGATTTGAAGTCTATTCACTTTTCAGTAAACGTTTTCTATTCAAACAAATCGTACTCATCAATATAACTTCATCCATTTCTCAGTTGCACTCATAATATGTAAATCTTTCGTATTAATGCAAAAATAATTTCATGTTTGAGTAATTTTAATGCGATTCGCTTTGATGTTAGATTAAAAAAAGTTTTTTTTTCAAATGCTAACATTTATTTTAGATTTTATAATATTCACAAAAAAAACTTTCGCATTCAATTCACTAAAAACTTTGCTTTTAAAATATTTTTTGCTCAAAAATAAGTTTTCTTCTTTTCAAAAAAATTGAATTTAAAGCGTCTCTTTTTAAAAATAATTTGAAATTTTTCTTATTCAAAAATCAAATTTTATTTTTATTTCGAAAATATCGATTAAATTTTTTTTTCGTTTGATTCTATGCAAAATTTCATTTATCCGAATTATTTATCCGCAAAATAAATATGCAAAACTGCGCTCAACTTTTCTATGCCAAATTTATCAAAAATAACAAATGGTAAAAGTTTTTTTTAACATGCAAAGAATTCAATCATTTCTTTTTTAATCGCTTAGGTAAAAATAAACTCGAAAAACAAACAAAATGCTTTATTTATTTTTACAGAGAATGAATAGTTTAAAAGAAATTTACTTTTATTGGCAGACAAAAGTTTTACGTACGTAAGGTAAACTTCATTCTGAGTTTATTAAAAAAAAATTATTCAACAAGCAAGATATTAAAGTATCCAGGCGAAAGATGAAGGCATATTTTTTAGAATATCCGCTCAGTTGTTACCGCTGACGAGACCAAATTTGGAGCTTACAATTTGATTAAATTTCATAAATAAGAATCTACCTAGAAAATCGTTCAACACATTTTTTATTATTTTTTGTATAAGAGCAGCAATCGTTGTTTACATATTAAAATTAATTCGTTAACAAGCTTCATTGTTTCGCAATATTTTTCAAATTTTTTGAGAAACAAAATTCATTTCATTTACCAGAAAAGTTTATAGTTTTCATCATTAATTGATGCTTCATTTTTTTAAATCGATAAAAGATTGAGATAAATTTGCTCAATGTTGAGCACTAGCATTTTAAATGTCGAACAAAAATTCTACTTACACAAAAAATTTTAACTCTCTATCTAGTTTCATATTCCCTTTTTACCATCATCTTGTTTGTATCATTTTTCTTCATCGAACATTTTCAACGAAACCTGCACTCACGATGTAACAACGTGTTCAGCTTTTAAAATTGGCTTTTATTTTCCCTATTGAATTCTCGCCACAAAATGTATTTCTTGCCAATTACCCGCATACCCGTTGAATGATGTATTATTCCCAACACAAAAAAAGTATAAAATACGTGAATGATACTTCACTGCAATACATTAAGCATGTAATATTTCATTACAAATACAATTCTTTTATTGAAATTTATAAATTAATTTTTAACGTAATTATAAGATGAATTTCGTGTTCAGCGATAAAAATTGATGCAGATTTTCTGATAGGAAATGTTATTATTTTCGAAAGCTTATGTTTAATATTCTCGAAAAGTTTCATCGATTTTTTGACGAAGATAATTTTCTCGAGAAATGTTGAAAATATAAATGAGTTTATTCTACCAATAAAATGCAAATTTTAAGAAAAAAAATCAATGCTTGTGGCTAACAATCGAAAAGCAGTAAAACGCTTATCGGCTTACTTTCTATTTAGCTTTTTCTTTTTTTGTGAAAATAAACAAACACTATGAATCTAAAAATACGACGTACACAACATTTAAAAAATTTCAGTTCAGAAAATTTAAAAAGTATTTCGAGTTTTATATTTAAAAAATCGATTCTCGCTGTCGGCGTTTGAAAAATCTTATCTTCAATCAAATCCTATGAATAACGATTTAAAAATACTTAAAAAGATTTAATTTTCGAAAAGATTTATTTTAAACAAATTTTTATAAAGACAACATTAAATTCAAAGTTAGAGTTGAAATGAGAGATTATTCGTAATAAGCGTTTAAACTGCTTCGCTCGATAATTTTATTTTCAGTAGCTTTGATTGTTTCATTTCATTTAACTAGACTAATTCAATAAAAGTTTCAACAAAGTTTATCATTTGTTCATAACAGCATCGATTTTTACTTCTCAAACTATTTTTATTGATAAGCATTAAGCGCATAAAATTGATGGCTGAAGCGAAATTTTAAATCATTTTACATTCTCTTCAAATTAAATTGTATCTTAAAAGCTGTTTTAAATATTTCATTTTTAATTAAGTTTATTAACAAGTCATAAAAATTGTGTTCGAGTTGAAATGTAGATTTTCAAATTTTAGATTCTGTGCGTAGTAAAGCGTATCCACTTTTTATTGATCGCATACGCTGAGTTTTAAAATTCAAAAATTTTGCTCCTTCAACGTTGATGACCATATTTATAAATGCAACACCATATTCTGAATCCAATAAACCTGAAAATCTTATGTCAGTGTACAATGCTTATCTTGTTAAGAGTAAAAGTAAATTACACTCATCGATTCGAAAAGATGCGTTCGAATGGAAATGGTTTTTCAAATCCAATTTCTGCGAATAAATCAAATCTCGCTCTTTTCTCTTTCAAGCTTGTTTGCTTGCGTTCTCGTTTACTCTCATTTGATATTAGAATTATTTTTCAGACATCTTGTTCTCTTATAACAAGAAATTGAGATATTCGATCCGAAAGAGCGAATGAATTTCTTTTGTCAAATTAATGTTGTCGAACTTTTTTTTTCTTCGCCGTGATTATTATTATATTACATTTAACTAACTTTTTTTCAATCACAAATCATAGCTGTTTTCGAAATACGAATCTGGCTAGATCGAATGAAAGAGCAAAGAAAGAAAGCAAGAAAACGTAATAACATAGCGATTTTCGCCATTCTTTTTCGCTGTCTTAAGTCATCATTTGATTTTGCTTATGCTTCATCTCTTGTTTCGCGTTTGATTAAGAGCGGTATTCGATTTCCGCTCTAAAAATTCAACAGTTCTTTCTAAAGCTCTTCATTTATTGCGTTTACTTTCGTAAAACAGTTATTAAACGGCAACAAATTAGATGGGAATTGAAATACTGATGAGCTTTCGTTTTGTCGCACACTTTTTACTTTTTTTGTGTGTCTCGAAACTTAAACTTCACTTTTAGAAACTATTTCGTTATTTCAAATGCCGAAATCGTTGCGCTTCTTCATTCACTTCTTTTAATATTTTGCTTTGAGTTTAGATAAGAAATCAAATTGTTCAAGAAATACGATCTCGATCGTGTTTCACTTTTCTCAATTCTGATTATTAATTATAATTTCATATGAGATTATGTAAATTAAAACATTTCATTATAACAAAACATCAAAAATATTCATTCGAAAGAAGTTGAATGTAAATTTGCATTTACATTTAAAATAGAATTCGCTGCGAAATAGCATCGAATTATATTTTTCTTGCTTATTTCTTAATAAACTAAAATTAAGCTGAAATATTGAGAAAAGTGAGAAAAACTAAAAAAAACGTTTTTAATGCTTAAAATTTTATCTTGTGCATAAAATTGCATAACGATTTAATTTAAATATCAAATATTATATTCAAAATCAAATCTTCATTCATTTTAAACACATTACTGTTCGTCTTTTATAACAATTTAACAGCGTTATACGTAGAGCATTTTAATAAACTCGATTCCACACAATAAATAAAGTAAATTCTATGCACATTGTGTGAATCGTCGTTAAAGCGTCTTCAATCAGAAAGTAAATGTCAAATGTAAGTGTGTTAACCGAAAAATAACATAAAATGAGAAAGAATGCGAGAGATAGAAGTGAGAGTAGAGAGTAGAGAGAGATGTTTATAGAGCGAAAGTGATCACAAATTTTGTTACTTGTCGAGAGAATGAATTCACGCGTTAAAACGCTGCTTACTTTTCTATGGTAGCAAATAGGAATGCTAAAATTTTATTTCATTTTCGAATTGTGATTTAGTTGAATAGAAATTGACAAATCTTTTTTCCTCCTCTGCTTCGTTTCACTTTTCACAATTCTAATCGATTGTTTTCTCGTTTACGTTTGCTTGATATTAAATATTTAAAAAAAGCCCAATGCGTGAAATTCAATTAGCGTTTTTATTTTTATCTTTTCTAGCAGAAATGAAAACAAAATTCGATGCAAGCATCAAAGAGCGAGAGAAAAAGTGAATGAGACTAAGAGTTAGAATGAGAAAAAGGCTGGAAGAGCGAAAAAAGATGAAATATTATTGAGCTTTTGTGTTTGAAAATCGAATTTTATTTGAATATCGTTTTGAAATGTTCGACAATTGATGATGATTCGAAGCATTGAAGATTGATGAAATTCGAGTTGGAAAAAAGATAATCATCATCATCACTCGAATAAATCAAACATAAAAAAGTTTTCGAAACGAAAGTTATGCCCGCTTTCATTGTTGATATTAATTTGCATTTCAAGTGTGATAAATTGAGTTTTCGCTTACTCGAACCATCGCTATTACATTTCGATTTATTTTCTAACTTTGAAACGCGCACAAAACTCAATTAAATCGCTCGTTTAAATTTCATGCCTCGCAAAACGTGAAATGGTTTCCTCGGGAGCCTTTGTTTCTTATTTTATTCGCGAAAATCAAGATAATGTCAAAGCGTGATTGACGTTTGAATTGAGTTAGATTTCAATTTCGATCGAGGAACTTATTTTCACACTATTCAAGCGTTTCGCACGCTTTTTTGACAAGCAAGAAGACAAAAAAACGTTTCAATCCTTTTGATACATCAAAATTGATCAATTCGCTTTAAATCTTATGTCACTTGTTCGCGACAATATTTGTTATTTTTAAGATAGAATAAATGCTTTTAATAAACGTTGTTGTCGCAATCGTCGAATATTTTAGGATGAAAAAGAAAAATTCGTTTCAAAGTTTAGTAATTAAGATTTGGATTTTCACAACGATTTTCTTCAGTAAAATTAAGAAAAAGACAATAAAATTAAATTTTCTTTAATGCCAACTAATTTCGGCTTTTTAGAAATCCATCATCAGGGCAATAAGATAAATTTATTTAGATTCACGAAGTGCATTTATCCAAGGCGTTATCTAGTTTATATCCGTCATCTAAATTAATGTTTTCCCTTTTAGTTTTGTGAATAAAATATACTTTCGATGAATTTTCTCTTGCAAAAATTTTTACTTGCACTTCGTGAGTCTTAATAAATTTATGTTGTTGCCGTGAAGATGGCTTTCTAAAAAGCCGAAACTAGTTTACATTAAATAAAATTTAATTTTATTTTACTTTTTTTTCTTAGTTTTGCGTCAAAGAAAATCAGTGTGAAAATCCAAACTTAATGAAATATTTTCTTTTTCGACCATGTTAAATACGATGATAAATTTGATAAAATCTTTCAAGTTTACATTGAGTTCGATCTAAAGGAATTTTGCGAAAAAATATTCAAAATTTACTTTCGTGCTTGTCAAAATTAAACTATTGGCTCTGTAAAAAATTTTAAATCATTTTAAATGCAAACAATTTTTAAATAATTTCATTTTTTGACATTGTTCAGCTTTTTTTTTAAGTGCTCATTTCAATTCTAATGAAAAAGAATTTAATCCTCTCCAAACTCTTCCTCTTGCCGTCATAAAGAATTAACATTTTTAACAAATTAAACTTCATATAGTACTGTAGAATAGTTCGTAAACCATACTTTCTACACTATAAGGCGAAAAATTTCCCCAAGCATTGCTTCTGCGTCTCGCCATAGAAAATAAATCGAAACGGCGGACATAATCGTCGCTTTTATATAATTTACTGTATTAAGCTTAAAGTCTCGTTGGATGTTTTAAATTCATGTAACGATTCATCATCGATTCAACTTGATAAATTAGAAAAAAACTTTAAAACGAATTATAAAATTTACTTGTGACAGCTAATCTATTTGTTTAGAAAGTTTAAACCTATTACAGCTAAATGCACAAAGAAGCTTAAAAGATCAAATTTTTTTATTTGTTGTAATGGCTAAACTTTTCAGCGCAGGTAATAAATTATAAACAACTTATTCCGAGTATTCATTTGAATTGATTGAATGAAAAGTTTTCGGATATTAAAAAGAACTTTGAAAAGAAATTAAACAAAAATACAAAATTTTTTTTAAAAAATTAAGAAATAAATTTTATTTTTATCTTTTAAAATCCAAACATTTAAATTTGTCACACCATACTCAGCCATTAAATTTCTTTCTTCTATGGTTTTGAATGTGCAATGTGTGTGTAAGTATTTTATTATTTTAACTATTAAGAAAGCATCGCGTTTATTGCACTTTGGGAGATTATCTTTAAGCTATTCACTTATATGTTTGAATTGTATTCGTATTTTATGCTCATAAACATAGCCTTTTATTCACAAATTCGGTGTTTAAAAAAGCGTAACTACTTAAATTAATTTTTTTAAACTCCCAGATTTTCATTCTAATGAAAATGAATGAATGTTTTAATTAGAGCTTTGCTTGTTTTGATAAGTTAGAAAAAAAGTTAATGGATGTAGTTTTTTTTCATATGACTTACGTAATCTACTAAATGAATTAGTTTATGTGTTCAACATTTCGTTAATTATGTTTACGAATAAACTTAGTTTTGCAATGTAATTTATCGATCGCTTCTTTTTCTTTTCTTTTCGATGAAAATACGCATTGATTTGCGTATCTTATTCGACAAAATGAATGCGTGAATTTAGCTCCGAATTCGACGAATTGTAATTAACGAATCTTCACTTTTTTTATCTTAATTTTCCACTGAATTGCAAATTGCTTCCGTTTCATCTCTTTTTCGACGAATCAAACTTACAAACGGTAAAAATATATTCTCGTGATACATAATGGTTCATAGAAAGGAAATGTTAAACTCAAAATTTCACGAATGATTTGTTAAAATAATTTCGAAATGTTTACACATCTTTCGAAAGTTTCTTTTCATAAACTTTTGAAAACATTTTTTTCACTTTTTACAAGCTCGCAGCTAAGAAAGCGATTTTGCAAACGTTTTCAAAAAGAAATTTCGATCGATAATTCGATTTGAATTCAAATTTTGAACAAATAATCGTATAAAGATAGAAAGTTATATGCTCAAGTCTCACTCTCTCTCTCACTCACTAACTCTTTATCTCTCTCGGCATTTATTGACTTAAGAAAAAAAATTTTTTCAATTTTGCGAATTGCAATTTTTTTAAACTTTATTTGCAATGCAAACAACTGTTCTTTAAAATTATTAATCGACAAACAAAGTTAATATAGCGTTTATGCAATTGGTTACTTTCATCTTATCAAATTACATTTCGTCTAAAATTTTTCAAAACTTGAGATTTAGAGACACAAACATACATCCAAAACTTGTCATTTTGTATTATTTTTAAAACATTTGAAAAAGAAACGAGAGAAAAGTTAATGAGATCGTATCAAAAGCGTACACCTCTTGCTAGAATGATGCCGCTGTATTCGACAAAAAATTTTGTCAGAAACTGTAAATAATTTAAAGCATTTTGTAATAGCTGCAAAATCATATCTTTTATCTCTTTATGATCAAAGAACACGTTTAAAAGTTTGATAGCATTTTGCTTGAGTTTATTCCTATGCATTTCACTCTATTCAAATTCAACTCAATTCATCATGAAAATTTCATTCAATTTTCTGTATGCGATTCATACTTTTTCATTTTAAAAGCGACGTCGCTAAAATATAATTCATAAATAAAGCTTTAAGACACATTCACTCGCATAATGCGTCGATATATTATGACAATATGACAATGCTGATAATAAATATAATTATCAAAGTTTCTTTTATTTTCTACGTCCATTTTTTCATCATAAGAAAAAATTTTTTCATCGTCTTATCAGCTTCGAAAATTTCCAATTCGATTTAAGACTAGCTCAAAGCAAAATTTTTCTATCTACTATTTAACGCAAATTATAAAAATAATTAACCCAATAACTAAGAATTAGACTTCAAATCTCACCCTCGCAAAATATTAAATGGCCGCGATTTTTAAAGAAAAGAAATTTTAAATTAATAATAATGGCCAATTCATTTAATTAATTAATTAATTCACTTTTAACTTGTTTATTCATCATGTTGTTCTTTTTTCGAATTGATTTTATTTAATTAATGCTTAAATTTTTTAATTAAGAAAGCTTCGAAAATAATTTATTTACCTCATTTGTCAAAACTGTCAAAACAGCGTTTGAAAATAAATTGAAGCGCTAGAAAAATTAATGAAGACTTATTTCATTAAAGAAAATGAAATTTCTCGTATATTTAATTAAGTTTATTCGATCTTTTGAGCAATTTTTTTTAAATTAAATTTTTGTTTTACTTTTCCTGATCTTCTCATAAACAAACTTTGCAATTCATGAAATATGACCAAAAAATCACCGAAAGAAACATTAGGCGAATTCGAAATGTTGTTCAGATTTCTGCTTCAGCTTCTTCTTTTCTGTTTTACTACTCAATCTGCTCACTGCTGCTCTATATCTCGATATTCATTTCGCTCAGTCTCTGACCGCGAAAGCACCAAACTCGTGCATCATACGCTACTTGCATATCCATTTGTTCAAATAACAACTGAAAAGCGAAAATTTGAAATCATTTGAAAGGCGAAATATCTCAAAATGGATTACCTTTTCTAAATTAGGTTGAAAATGCTTCAATCCCCATCTTATGAAGATCGACAATCGTAATCAAATTTAATTGTTTCATTTAATGGATTCGGACGCAGCTAATTTTTGATAACTAATCGAAATTCTTTTTAAATCAAACTTTTGATGATTTGTGAAATTATGATTAGAGCTTAATCAAGATCCAATTTTAATTGCTTACATCCAACAACTATCGACGATTTCAAATAATTTCGAGAGGAAAAACAAAATGGCGTTGAAATGGGAGAAAATTTCACCATCTGAATTCGAACAACTTCAAGATTATATTCAATGTAAGAATAAGAATTTTGTTAGTTTTCTTTGTGATCAAGAAAATGATTACAAAAATATTTACTCAATGCTGCAAGATGCGCTAAATTTAATTAATTTTTGTTTCTTATTGAAATCATTTGTTTTTTAATTAAAATTTATTTTCAGGCGCTTATGTAAGAATTCTTTAATTAATGCCAATGCTTTCGTCCGATTCATTACACACAAACTTCTTTTTTTCTTCTACTTATCGTTTGCGAACTTTTCGCTTACTTTTTTTTCCAACACAGAGTTCAGATACTTCCGTAATATGAACATCATTTTGTTAGCAGAAAGAGAGACATAGACAACATTTTGTCAGAGAAACTGGCAGAAGCTAAATTAAATTAAATTTTTATCCGACAGATGCGTCGAAGAAATTGAGCGATGTACTCGCGACGGAATTTAAAGAAGGTGGCTCGCTTCAGAAGTATAATCCTGAAGGAGTGAGTAAATATACTACAAACTAAAAAAATTTTTTGTTCTTGACTTCATTTTCGACAACTTTTTTTCGCTTTTCTTTTTCTGTTTCAAAAAATGATCATAAATTCGATTTTTGATTTTGAATCAACATCTACTTTTATAGGATATCGATTTGGACGGCTTTACAAAATTTATGGACATCTATTTGGAAATGGAAACGCCGCGAGATTTGGTGAAACGATTGTTTCTTTCGTTTATTAAAAAGATGTTTACGAGTTCGACTATAAACACGAATAATAAACAAATTTCAGAAGGAAAATTGTTGAAAGTAAGTTTTTCCACTTAATTTATCATCTCGCTTAATCATTAAAATAATTTAAATTTTTTTTAGATGGCTGTTGTAACATCAACAACAGCTTGCGCCGCTGTTACTTCGCATAACACCGGCGGTTCGTTGCCCGAATTGGCGTACGACTCACTGCTGAGTGGTTCAACTGTTCTAACAAACGCTGGCGATCAAAAGAAAGAAGGCAGTATAGACAAATCGCATACAGGCACAGGATTCGCTGAGAAATTGCACGGTTTAACTGAAAAATTGCATCAATTAAGTCATCATCGAAGCGACAGTGACTGCGGCTCGAGAGGCAGATCGGGTACTTGTAAGATTATCGTTTCAATTAGATTACTCCTTTTAGTGTTCCCTTTTTTAATTATAATCGCGCAATCTTACTCGCAAATCTCAACTCTTTCTATTTGCTTACATTTTCGAACGTCAATTACGAAAAGGGAGTGCGTCCATTCATCCACTTGTAACGGTTACCCAGAATTGTTTGGATAAGAAGTCAAGTGAGTCTTCGCTTAATCACAGCCAAATATCGCATAATTCGTCGCGAAAATCAAATAGCTCCGTTTTAGTCCACGCTAGTAAGTGATTAGCTGTGTATGTGCGAAATGACTTTGTTCCTGTCCCGGTGAAAATACCTCGTTTATCAATTGAATGTGATTCGCGAGTTTGAATGTTAGAATTTATTTTTTGATCATTACATCTTCAGAAAAACAATGAAAAATGTAATTAGATAACATTTTTTTATTTTAGTCGATTTCAAGCCACTACGCAAAGCGAGCAGTCACATCGATGTTCATTTGGTTCGTGTACCACTGAAAGATGTAATTTGCTATTTATCATTACTCGAAGCAGGGCGACCAGAAGATAAACTTGAATGTAAGCGAAAGTAATTGCCTCTGTGTCTTGTTACATTATGCATTATTTCAATTTCTTCTTCTTCTTCTTATTCTTCTTTATTTTCCATCTTTACTTTAGTCATGTTTCGTCTCTACGATACGGACAGTAATGGATATCTCGATAGTAATGTAAGTAATTTTGATATTCTTTTTTCGACGATGATCCGATAGCAAATGACGAGCGAACTTTTTTGGTTCACGTTTCAAATTTTCTTATTGTACTTGTGCAAACATCGTTTTTAATGCTCACTAAAATTACAACGACGCTCGCAATGAGCTTTGCACTTCATAAGTGTTGAAGCTCATTTCTTATTCTTTTCGTCAAAATTTTTCATAAAATTTTTGCTTGTTTGAATTGAATGCGAAGAACAAGAATTTTTATTTTGTGCAAGAGGTTTTCTTCTTTAAAAAATTTTTTAAGCCAATTTTCACGAAAAGCTATTTACTTAAGGTGCTGTTAGTTTCATTTTAAAATATTTTTCTTTTCAAAGAATTCAAACAAATCTTTTTTAAGCTGTCGTTATTATCTTTTATTGTTCATTATTCATGAAAACGTTTATCAGTGAAAAGCCTGCTTAGCTAGCAAGCATCTTTTGTTTTTTTAAATAAAAGAAATAAAATTTTCTCTTCATCTCACTTCATCTCTCTTCATCTTTCACCATTCATTGTCATCTCTTTTCTTTTTTTTCGGAAATAATGATAATATTCAGAATATGAGAGGCTATTTTCGCGCTAAGTAAACAAATAAAGTATATATACACTCGAATCAATTTGTCATCGTTAAATTGATCATCGTGAAAGAATCTTTATATAGAATAATGAGTGAGATATAAGGCGTTTAATTAATTTCGCTCATTAGTGAAAAGCGCTTAAAACACAAACATTATTATGCCTGAAAAACAAAAAATTTTAATCAGCGTTATGATTTATGACTTGAAATTTTTTAAAAATTTTTTCATTGTTTTTTCACCATTTATTTATTAATATTTCTACTCGTTAAGAATAAATTTTTCACAAATTCTTCTAAAAGCTTTTGAATTAAATAATCATAATTTATAATAAAGCAGCTTAACTGCTTTTTAAATTGAAAAGCTCAAGTTCAGACATTCATTCGAGTGTCTGCTTTATCGAGCGGAAAACTTTTTTCGTTTCAAGTTTAAGAGTGAAATTAAAATCGAATTCTAGCGCTTCTTAACTGTTTTCTTATGTAATTCGCTGATTTTGCAATCAATGCATTAAATAGCAATGCGATGATTTGTAATCCGTGTTACTTAAAACCACATTTGACAAGTCGCTTTCGTTTAAGCATAGATTGAATTACGATGTTACGCGAAGCGAATTCAATTGTGTTTAGTGAATGTAAAAAAACGTTCGTTTAATCTCTCGTCATTGACATAGAAAATAAAATCGCACAAACTTAGCCATAAAAGCATGAAAATGATTTTTATACTCTGCTAGAGAGTTACTGTCAATCTCTCTTTTTTCATCTCATTCATTGCGAGAAAATATCTTTCGATCGATCAACAAAAAAACTTGAAGAAATAGAAAATAGCGAAAAAAAATCAGCAAACAATTGTTACCAAACGTGAAGTAAATTGAATTTCCGTTTAAGGATTAGCAAAACGATAAAAGTGAATGTCGCTAAGACATCATCTTTCCGTTTTAAAACATTTTTTTTGAATCTAGTGTAAAGTTTAAATTTACAGAGAAGCACTAAATTTTGCTATTTTTACTTAGCTGTAAAGTTGTAAATTTTATTCTGATTCAAGTTCTTTTTTAACAAATGACAATGATTAAAGATTACACTCGAGAATTCTAGAGTTTTAGTCTAGTCTAGAATTTTAAATTCCTTTTACATTAACAAATATTACATTCATTAAAAAAAAGTTTTTCTCTTTGATTAAAATATGCGGCAAAATGGTGTACTAACGGAAACAGAAAAAAGTTTATTATAGTGAAAAGTATAATTTACTTCATATAATAAAACGTTACAGTAGAAATATCTACTTTTGATTTATTTTCACAAAAAACGTGGTTTCAAAGCAGTGTTTTAAGTGGCTTTAGTGCGATGACATGTAGTAAAGTTTGCTTTCATTGTAAGAAACTTTTTTTCTCTACCCGCTAGTACAGGTAGAAAAATGTAAATTATTCATTTCATTTAAATTTTGTAAAATCCAATTTTCATTATTATTATTATGCATAAGCGCAAAGATTTAATTTTGAATTTTTGAAAAGCGTATGAATATTTAGTCGCATTTAAAAAATCGTTCGTGCAAAACACGCACATTCTTAACAAAAGTTTACGTGAGTTGAGTATTGAAAAAAAATTATTATTCAAGTTTGCTTTCTCCTTAACTCTACTAGCTCATTCTTTACGAAGTTAAAAAATTGATTTCAAAGTCACGTCTTTGGTTTTTTTTTCTTCTATGTACTTTTAAAGCTTAAAAGCAGCAATTTTTAAAAATGTTTACAAAGTTTTTCGTTTTCGCTTCTTTTTTTTTGAGCTAAAAAATAAAATTTCATTTTTGAGTATAAACAGTTGAAATCGATTTCTAACTAACCTCAATCATTTTATTGTAAGTAAAAAAGAAGTTTAATATCCGTTGAAATATAAAAAGTTTGAAAACTTTTCAAATTTAAAACTTAGAATCGCTTTTGTTTCTATTTTTTGCTCTCCATTTCAAACATCAAATTGAAAAATATTTGAAATTTTGAAAGTTAATAAAAAAATTTTTAAAATTGAAATAGAGATTTCAAATTGTTTCTTATTTTTTATTTTCCTAAGATAATTTCAATAAATTTTCGAGTTATTTTAGAAGAAAAGTACTTAGAGAAAGTTTCAGTCTTTCATCATTACTCCGCTACCTTAATAAAGAATTGCAATGTTCTGTTAAAATAACGTTTAAATTTGAATTTAAGTTGTGTTTATCATTTTATTTATTGTTTACAGCGACTTCAAACTTTTCATTCAATCGATAGTTTTGCTTTTTTTGCATCGATTTTGTGTATGCCGGGTTGTTAAGAGTTAACAAAGTTTCGATTAGGCCGAATTATGCGCGAAATAATGTAACAATAGCTAAAGTTTCTTGACATTGTGCACTCTATGACATATTTATGTCCACCCACATCGAAATTTTCTGTTCACTTTGTATATTTATTCGAGTTTATATTCAATAAATTCGTTTTAATATTAGATTTATGAGAATATTCGATTATTTAAAAATTATTCAACTTATTCGATTTGCAAACCCTACTAATTCCTATTTTATTAATAAAATCGAAGCAAATCGGCTTATTTTCGCAATTTTTATTTTTAATTCAAACGAACAAGGCTAAAAATTTTCATTAAGTTTTTTCTTATTTTTTTAGAATTTCATTTTTATAAAAAGCTAATGCAAAATGAAAAGTGAAAAGCTTTTGATTGTTTTTTCTTGCAGTTTTTGTTGAAAAATGGCAATAAAACCGCGGCTGTATTTTTAATGACGCATAACTTTATTTGAAAAATTAACGCAATTCACTTTCTTACACTCTCAGACTTTGTAACACGCTTACACTTTCTTTCTCTTTTATAAGAATTAATTTTTCTCAAGATCGCATACAAAAAATTTTTTTATTTCAAATGCTTATTTTATCAAAAATGATCGAATTTTTAATAATAATTTTGCGATAAAATGTTAAACGAAAAATTACTTTGTAAGCCGATCTTATTAAGCTTAAAATCGATTAAATAAATTTATTTTGAAAGGGCCTATCCAACAATGTAAGAAAGGCCTTTCGAAACAAATTCATTCAATTGCACAAGAATCTAAATCGCAAAGATAAGTTGAGTAAATCTTTTGAAACATCTTTTTTCGAAAAATCAAAATCTCAATGAGTCTACAGTCTCAATAGCGCATCGTTTTGTGAATGTTTTTTCACTTATTTCACAAATCTATAGAAAATAATTTTACATTTTAAATAATGAAAATTTTCATTCAGAAAATCGCATCACTATTAAGTAAAAGAGTTCACAAATTTTAAAAATTTAAAACCATTAAAAATATGCGCAACATTTTGAGTAGATTTAAAGCCATTTTGTCGCTAGCAAAATCGTTTCAAATTCGCTCCAATTTCTTTATATTAAAGAATTAATTTTGTTAAAAATTTCTTCTTTGAAAATAATTTCATAAATTCAAAACAATGCGAAAAAAGAGTCTCGAACTAAAAAAATTGACTTGATTTAAATCGCAGCAATTTAATTTATTTGTGATCACCACTAGCTGAATAAATGTTGAGTATGAATCGTTATTATTATAATAAAATATTAAATATTAGAGCATCGATCTCTCAAAATTACAATTCATAATAAAGCTTTTTTTAGTGACATTCGAGCTTTTTGGAAACTAAAGTAGCAATTTCAACATGAAAATAAGTTGCGTTAATATTTCTCTCGATTAATTATTTAAAATAATTTCCCGTTGTTTACATTAAACGCATGGTAATATTATTACAATGAAACGATTGCAATGTAGCCTTCCACTCTGGTTGGTTAAAAAAAATATCTACACAAAGCTAATTTAGAGCAAAACGTTAATATCCTGGCTATGCTTGATTTCAATTTCTGTTCGTTTGCTTTCGTTCGTTTTTTTTCTTCCTCGCACTGTGTATCTAGAGCAACAAAAAATTCGAAAGCAGAGACGCAATCACAAATTGGCATCTTGATAACAATTTACTCGAACGCAAAGAAAAGAGAGAAAAGAAGAATATTGTGCAATATTTTCGCTCATTTCTGAACTCGAGAATGATAAATGTTTTGCGGAAACATTTTTTCTTCTCTCTCTTTAAATCACTGTGTAATCGTATTCTGCGTCTGAACAATATAATAAATGTCGAATAGTCGACACAAGTCAGACATCTTTGACTAGCTTTTTTTGTTGAAGATAATAGACAATTTTTTTTATTTACGCTTTTTCTCTCGGTTTCTTTACTTTCTTCACGGAAACAAAACGATTGCGAAACTGATAACTAGATGAATGAAAGTAGAATAAAAAAAATTTATTATTACGACGGCAATTTTTTATTAACTGATTGCTCACTAGCTTCTACTGACAGTTGGTGAAAAATTTATTTAAGTTACGCCCTGTGTATTATTTTCCGCTCTCTTATGTCGTCGATTACGAAAACCAGAGGCAAAATTTTGACTTAATTATAAGTGAACAGTTTATTTATAAAAACCATCGCTATAAGCATTAGTTTTAATTAATTTTGACTACACAAAATTCAAATTCAAGTTAATTTTAAAACTGCCCACGCAAAATTGAAAATCTCGCTTCATTTTTTATTTTAATTAAGTTATTTTTCCTTTTTTTTCTAATTTTTAATTTCTTTTGATTCACAGTGAACTGTGTAGGATGAAAATACAAATGAATATGAAATTAAATTTAATATTGTTTTACGAAGAAAGATGATTAAAACGAATATTTTAGCGTTGTGCACAAATGTAAAGTGACTGCTGATCAAAATAATTTGATTTCACGCTTTTATGCATAAAATGCGCAAACTTAATTTACGTTTTGAAAAATATAATTTCAAAAGATTTAATTTTAGTTTTTACTCTAAATAAAGGTTAAAGGTTCAATTTAGCCAACTTTAAATAATAAAAGCTTTACGAAATAAAACTGTCGCAAAGCACTTGTTCGACGTATTTTGTAGAACGCCGAATTTCGCTTATTTACATGTATAATAAATTTTTGTCGAAACTTACTCGACATACTAACTATCTAAACTAATCTAGGCGAAACTAACATTTGTTTTCACATATTTTCGTATTCATGCCTAAAGTACAGAGTCAGAATTTAAATATTGCAGTACTTTAGTTTTAAAATCAGTAAAATTATTTTCATTTCTTACATCTTTAGGAAGTGAATCAAATTGTTTTGCACCATAATTAAAAATGTAGTTATCGCGACATTTTAATAGTCAATACGCGTTATAAGATAGTAAATCATATTTGAAAAAAATAAAAACAAAATATTTTCTTCTGAAATTTTATTCTCAAATAGTTTATTTGTACCAAGATCAGCCACCTTCATTTGAAATAGTTAAACTTTTTTCTCTTACCTCAATGCTTCTTTTCTTTGACCAACTTTCGAAAATGTCACTTTGTGACTTTATTACAAGCAAGACTTTCGAGCTAATGCTTTTAGAGGAAATGGTTTCATTGTATTCGAGTAAAAGAAAAGAAAAAACACCTTGAAGCTGTATAAAAGCGCTTTTCTTCATCTATACTATAGAAGTATCGGAAGACTAAGGATAAATAGTTTCAGCATCTTTAACTGATGCAATCGATAATTTGCTTTTTAAAACAAATTTTTAAACAAAGCGATTACTAACATTTTGTTTTCGAGGTTTTGAGAAAATGTTTGAGTTTCCGGACGCGCCATTAAAAGTCCATTTATAGCAATTGCTGTCTGTATTGTTTATTCTTCAAACGAGCGCCAATAACAAGCAACGCCTTTTAGATCCCATTGAGTAACGAAACCATCTTAAATCTTCTATGTGAACCACGTTGAATTTCTCGCTTTCTTTTTCGCTAAAGCGAAAGAAGAATAAGAAAAGAATAAAAGAAGAAGAATGAGAGAATTTCGATTCGAGTAACTTTTAAGAAAGCATTTAAAAAAATTTTTTCACAAAATGTTGTTTCTTCTTATTCTTTTCACATTTGCTTTTACATTTTATTCTTTACGTTATGCTTTACTCTCTTTACTTTTTTCTTTCAAAGCTCTTTAACATTTAACAGCTGTTTAGAACAGTTGATAGACAATGAAAAAAAAACTTTTTGCTCTGCAGTTAAGCGATAAAAAATGTGAACTAATTTGTAGCGCATTTTTACATGGACATATGGTTTGCGTCGAAATCAATAGTTGCGTCTGTTGTGTTGTTTAAAAAACGAAGACAGAAAAGAATTCAGCGTTTAGTGTATTTACTTTTATAGAGAAAACTTGTGTATGTCTAGAAAACAAACTACTGTTCCGCACTCGAACTTTCTTCTTTCCCCATTGAAATCGATAAACCAAACAAACAGAAATTAAATTCGCTGCGATGCTTGACAATACCATTGGAAGTTGATGCGTAGCATTTTGCGTTAGCATTGAAACGGCGTACTCACAAATTTCGTTTCATTATTTTTTACGATTCAATTTCTTCTTGCTAAAAAAATTGGCAAATATTGTTATCACGCGATCATTAGCGAGCGCAAGGCTCAAAATTGGTAACCAACGGCTTCTCTTCTCTTGTAATGATTTGCGAAGACCCAAGTAAATAACAAACACTTCGATGAGTAAACTACATCATATTGTGCTCAATAAATTTTCTCATTTTCTCTCTTTTTTGCATTTGTCCTATTTCTCCATTGATATAATATTCGCTTCAAATGATAAGATTGCATTTTGAATAAGTGATGAATATTTCATTACTCGCTTATTATAATTTTAGTATAATAATAATAACAAAAACTATTTTTGTTTCAACTTGTTGAATCAGTTTTATTTCGTGAACATTGTTGTGTTTAGAAAGCAATTCGATTTGCATAAATTTTACGTATTGCAATTAAAATTTTAAATTCATTTGTTATTGAATTACAAGCAAACTTGGAAAATTGCAATTGAATTTTTCCTGAAATTAACATTAGTTCTAGAGCGATCTGCCACTAATTTTGTTGCATTTGTTTGCGAACACATATTTTTATGTAATAATGATTTGCGAAGATCTAACGAACAAGGCTTCGACGAGTAAACTACATCGTATCGCTCAATGAGTTCTTGTCACTTCTGTTTTTTCTTTCATCGCTAAAAGACATCGTCTGCACACGGTTGTTCATATTAGAGGTTGAATCGAATTCAGTATTCCGCTACATCAGGCGTGATATTCTTCCACTACGCTTTTTTCGCTTGTTAACACCTCGCGAAATATTTTTCAGTGATAATGAAAAAAAATCAATTCTATCGCAAGCTTGTATGAAATCATTTTCATATCTACATAGTGCCTACATCGAGATAAGCGATTTATCGTTTTTTTCGCTTATAAATAGAAAAAAAATGTGAATGCATCAAAAAACTTTTTATCAAATTTTTATTTCGTTTTTTATTTATTTATTAGGAAATGGATTCAATCATAAATCAAATGATGACAGTCGCTGAATATCTAGGATGGGATGTAAGCGAACTCAAACCAGTGAGTACATGATTTTTTTTAATCTGTAAAACATGAATTAGCAATCGATATTAAAGTGCTTTCTTATACATTTTTTGTATCTACGTTAAAAAAAATCGATTTGCATTTTAATGAATCCCAAAAGCGAAATTCTTTGAAAATTGAGTGTTGAATGGCACTTTAAAATGCGATTTCGAGTAAAGCTAAAATCTAAAACGAGTTAATTAACTTTACTCTTTAAATTGACGTTTTATTATTAAAATATTTTTATTATCTCTTTTAGCAAAATTGAGCAAAATGAAACAACTTTCGATTAATGCGATTAGAGAATTTACTAAACTTTAAGCTCATTTTTCAATTTTTTTTGCTGATTTTGAACGAGAAAATAAATTTAATAAGTTTTTAAAAGTGAAAAGACTCAAAATTAATTGAAATTTTTTACGAAAAAAAACCCAATCAAAACGGATTTAATCTAATGCAATAAACTTTATTAAGTTATTGAAATTTTTAAAATATTCATAATTTTATGTGAAAGCATAATCTCATTATTATAATTCGAGAAAATGACTAAAGAAAGTTTTAATTTCTAATGAATTTTTATGAAAACTTTTTAATGTTTAATTTTAATGATTCATTAAAGTCATTAAATTTTTTTTCACTAAAAATTTTTAGTGAATTATTCATTTTTTTATTAAATGTATTCTCTTCATTTTATTGATGCGAAAGAAAACAGAAATCATTTTATTTCCATTTTAAAATGAAATGTCAAAAATGGCATTTAGACGGACGAAAAAAGAAACCAAACGAAACGAAAAAAATTAAATGCATTGCATTGTGTATTTTATCAAATGATGTGAAAAATTTTCGTTTCCGAAACGAACGTACGAAGGATAATTAACTCCACCTTTGCGAGTATAAAAAGTGATCTTTAGTGATAGCAGAACACCCATTTCTGTAAATCTTTTGCTCGCTCGCAATATTTATGTAAAAAAATGTTTCATTTTTATAAGGTCAAAGTTCATCGAGCAAAAAAATTTTTTTTCCTTAGATTTTACAAGATATGATGACTGAAATCGATTATGATTCGGATGGAACCGTTTCGCTAGAAGAGTGGAAAAGAGGTGGACTAACTACAATACCGTTGCTGGTTTTGTTAGGATTAGATTCGGTATTTGATTTGCATTTTCGCTGACATTACACTTTTCAATCGCTTATTCGTGTCATTTCGACAGCAAATGGTCAAAGACGACGGACAACATATGTGGCGATTGAAGCACTTCAACAGACCAGCTTACTGTAATCTTTGCTTGAACATGTTAGTCGGTCTCGGCAAAAAAGGTCTTTGTTGCGTTTGTAAGTCGATTATATTAAACATTTAAGCGGCTACTTTCGTTAAATGCCAACTTTCATTGCTTTCAATTTTAGTCTGCAAATACACTGTCCACGAACGTTGCGTTCAGAGAGCACCGGCATCGTGTATTAGCACCTACGTTAAATCAAAGAAAACATCGCAGGTAATTACGTTTAAATAACTAGCCACCTTCAATTTCGGCCTACACGCGAGAAAAGCATCGGAATTACGGCTTTCATTGCTTGCGGCTAAACACAGTAAATACTTTTGACATGAGAGCTATAGGATCACTTTATTTGAGCTTAAGAGCAAACTTTTCATTGCCTATAAAGCAGAAGTGTTTGTTGCGTTTTCTGTAACCAAAATGCGAGCCGAAATTCAAATGCTTTTCTTACACGTTCTCCGACATTTTTTGACTGCCTTTGTATAACAAAATAATGAAAAATTTATAAATTTTTACGTTCACTTAATAACTCACCATAGGTGTTACAACACCATTGGACTGAAGGCAACTGTGTCGGCAAATGCAGCAAATGTAAAAAGCCGATCAAGTCGTACAATGGCATTACTGGACTTCATTGTCGCTGGTGCCAAATGACGGTGCGTAAATTGCAAAACACAAGTCACGTTATTTGAACCATATTCTCATTGTAACCGCAGTTACATAATCATTGCTCTTCGCAAGTTAGGCCCGAATGCAATTTGGGCGATCACAGGGATCATATTCTACCGCCGACGTCCATTTGTCCTATTGTTCTTGTAAGTTAATTCAAAACACTTTTTTCTTTGTTTATTCGTTGTAAAGCATTGCTATTGCTTAAGCCAAAACAACTTCGCATCATTTTCTTTTTTTTATAATTCTCGTTCGAAGAAAATAACGCAAACACTGCACAGAATGACGACTATTTATCAAACGCCTATATAATAAGTTGTATCATTGTCTTGCGACGCTTAAATGCATCCCACATATGCGAATCAATCATTAGATCGTATTTCAGAGAAACATTTTACAAACGTTTCGTTAGTATTTCATCAAAACAACTTTTTTGTTCGCGATTAAATTCAATGCGAAACATAATTTCGCTTTGAATTTAAAAAATAGCAACTGCAGCTTGAAAATATGTATAATATGTATAATTTCTTGTAATTTAAAATTTAAAATAGACTTTGTTTAAAACGAAACACTAAACAAGCATCGAGCAGACAAAGCGTTTTTAAATCGCTTCTCTTTTTTTCGAAAAACAAAGCGCAGTTGAAAGCTGTAAGATTGATGCAGCTGAAAGATTACTTGACAGCAATACACGAGATGATAACATACACACACACTCGTATCGTAAATTATGAATTCATTGTTCTTTTCTCGCATCGCTCTTCTAACAGCTTCTGCCAAAATGTTTTCGCCATGATTAATGTTAAATTTACCTGTTTTATATGATAAAGAAAGAAAATATCTTGACAAGAGTTGTACCTGTTTTTTTGCCGAAACCATTTATTCCAACTTTTCTTTTCGTGATCTGATACAATCGACTAATTCTTCTCTATTAACACTTATTTGCCGATCTTTGCTTTGTTGTTTTTTAAAGCGAGAAAAATACAAGCAAAAATGACACTTCAACTTTGATTACTTTTTTCGTCGCTTCTCTTCTCATCTTTTCATCTCTTCGCTTTTATTTCAATGCTTTCAACATTGTTTCTCTTCTTAATTCTTGAACATTGTCTCGAAATATCGAAGCTAGGAAAGGCTTTTTTCACAATCAGTAATTGTTTTTTTTCTCTCTAGCTCCTTTCAAAGCTCGAAATGATGTGTGTTTATTTCTGTTTGCTTTGAGCAGAAAATTTTCTTTCTTCCTCTCTTTTCTCTATATCTCGTTCGCTTCTTTTCTTTTCACACGAACAGCTTCTCTAAGCTTTCTTTTCTTTTCTTTGCTTTTCTTCGTCGTAATAAATGATAAGTATGCAATCGCACAGAAGAAGACATAAAATGTCATATGGTTTATATATATTTAGCTCGAGCAAAAGTGAACATTTTCTTATTTTGCTACTCGTGCATTTATGGCTTCTTGTATTTTATTAAAAGACAAAACCTTTTTAAGAGTTTTTTTTAAGTTAAAATTTGTCTCCCTTTTTCATCTAATCTATTCTTTTTCAATCTAATTTATTTTACTCTTTAATTCTCATTTTATGGTTTTGAAAGCATATTTAATTTCGACTGAAGTGGTACAATTAAGCTAAGATTTGGTAAAATTAAAACTCGATTCTCTTTAAACACTTTAAATCTTTTTAATATGAAAATTTCGACACATGATACGCTCTTGGCGTTATCGAAAACTCTGTGACTATTTAAAAAAATGGAAAATTTGCATATTTTCATTTTTGAAATAAATTTCTTTAAAAATGGATAATAAACCAAATAATTCATATGTAGTCAGACTCGAGATTCAATTTCAAAAGCTTCAAGTTTTTCAAAATATAAATTTAAACAAAATGCTAAAAGAGTATTCATATTTAAA
Organism: Dinothrombium tinctorium; assembly: GCA_003675995.1. NCBI lineage: Eukaryota > Metazoa > Arthropoda > Arachnida > Trombidiformes > Trombidiidae > Dinothrombium > Dinothrombium tinctorium. The sequence goes on from NCKU01000236.1 coordinate 47,213, forward strand.
GCTTTATATGACTATAGTTATTAAAATTTCCACAAACAAAGCCATAAATCTTATTTATAAATTATATGTGAAAAAAGATTAGTTTTAATTCATTTCAAAAGCTTTCATCGCGAAGAAACAATTTCTTTTGCTGATTACTTTTAGATAGTTATTGCGAAGTGAATTACATATACGAAGAAATATATGATCGTACATTTCATATAATAAGTTGAGCGTACATTTAGCGCTCTAATAACAATCAATCACAAACAATCACATTTTATGAGAGAACTGATAAACACAATGAACGTAAGAATAAGTTGATGATTTTTGTTTGTTTGTTTGTTTTGCAATTTGTCTCGAACAATTTTGAAAATTTGCATTTTGCGAGTTTAAATAATGCAAATGCAAGAAAAAGTGAAAATTCTTTTAAAAGACATCTTGAGTTTGGGTATTTTATCAAAAACTTTTTAAATGCAATACTATTGTCGGTAACTAAGATAATCGAACGATCATAAAGCAATTCGCTTTCACAAAATTTCCGCCAGCTCTGATTATGATTTGCGTGTTAAGCAAATCCACTTTTGTGTGAATTAATTTTGTTGAGAAATTAATTTTCAATTTTCATTTAATTCGAGAAAAACGCGTTCTTTTCGCGGTAAACGTTGATCAATTGAGAATAGAATCGATTTACTTTGCCATTACTGCTAAAAGGCGCAATTTTCGTTTTCATTGAGTGCAAATATCGTTAGCTTGTTTCACTTATATATCACATTAATTGAATGAAAGTTTCACTTTTCTTTCATATTGATTTTTCATGCAAAATCTGAAACCAATTTAAGTGAAATATGATTGCAAAACTAATTTCATATTTCTATTAAAATTATGTATGACTCGGCTTGAAGCTGAAAATTTTTTATAACATTAAAGATCAATTTTTTACGCAGTATAAAATTGCGAAATTAGTTTCAAAATTTTGCAATTTATTCAAGCGAGAAGATTAAATATTTAATTGCTGAATTCGAGAAAAAGACGAAAAGAGAAGCTTTCACATCACTTTTTCTGACATAATTTCATTTTCTGAGTAATTTTTTTCAAAGTGTTTCTTATTATTTCTTTTTTTTCAACAGGAACGCCAAAGAAGTGTTAATAGTGATAAAAGCCAGAAGAAAGCGTTGGCAAAAAACGATTCTAGTTCTCAACAAGCAGTGGTAAGTTTTAAAATTTTATTTTTATCCTTTTTTTTAAACACATGTTAGAAATAAGCCCTGAACTGTATTCACTTTACTTCACTCATCGATACGAAAGAAATACAACAGCGTCCCACTTTTTTCTGTTTTGCTTCGATTTAAAATCGTCTTTGATTTAATTTGTGATTACATTTTATTCTCTTTCTCTCTACGCTGCTTTCACTCAGCATCCAAATGTTGCGTTTGATAAATAAATTCTAGAGACTTTTGTTCGTTAATTTGGTTTTACCCCTTTTTCGACATTTAAAAAAGTTTAGCGTAGAACTTAATTCATTTCAAAGTAATTGTATTCAACTAGGACGAAAGAAAAAAAAAATAAACAAATTTTATATGGTTTATATCACTATGCAAATTTAGCTTTTAAAGCGACTTGAAGTGAATCTTAATCGCATAACAATTAGTTGCTTTAGCGTATACTTTGTAATGTTGCTCAAGCAACGATTTTTAGCATTAACTCTGCTTAGCATAAACGTAAAAGATCTTTTGAGTATAGAAAAGTTTTATCTTTAATTAAAAAGCTTTCTTCTTCGTAAATTAATTTTTTTCTAACAGCCACATGTGGAAACTTTAAGACAAAAATATTTGCATCGGCAAATAAATTACGCTTGAAATCAATTATGTTAAATAGCATCACATTGTTTCACAATTAAGTTTAGATATTAAATTATTTACAAAGTTTTAAAACGCTTAAAGTGTTCGATTATTGATCCACGAATTTAATTTCGAATGAAACATTTTTTAAGTAGGCGAAAAGACAGCGACTTTCTATAGTGACAAACGTTATCTCATTATTTTTACGACCTTTTGCGAAGTATAGAATTGTACACTCATGTCCAGAAAAATCTTTCACTTTACTCAAAACATACTTTACTGTAAAGCAACAAATTGAAAGATTTTTCTGGACATGAGTATACAATTATTTTCTCAATAGACGCAATCATAAGCTGCAAAATGCTTCAGAGATAAGATTTTGCAATAATCACAGTGGAATCAAGTCAGCTTTGTGAATTTTAGCTCAACGATAATAATTTTATTTCTTTTTTTGCAATTATTGGCGATCGCGTTCAAGCAGAGCAGATATAATTCAGCGAAAATAAATTGTGTAAATTTCATACGTCGAAAAGATTTTGCAGGGGAAATAGAAGAAAGCGAATAATTTGTTTAAAATCAATTCGCGAGAGAATTTAATTTTATGATGTAAAGGAAAACATTGTTAAAGCTTATTTCGACCAGTGTTTGCGCATTAATTCAAAAAGTAATTCCTGAGAAAAAAGAAAAAAAACATTTTGGATCCAATAAAGTGAGAATGAAAAACCAGAAAATAGCAAGAAAATTAAAACACAGCAGCAGCAGTATTGTATTAATTTATTTATTTGAATGCGTCTCGCTGCTTCCTAATGACCACTCTATTAACAAGCGTATTTCTGCTTGTCTCTATGTGAAAATAGTTGTTTCTAGTGTTTGCGGCGTTTAACGCGGTAAAATACATTTGGGAACATTAAAGGAATTAAGTGAAAAAATAAATAAAATGCTACAATTAGGTTGGTAGTGAATTGAGTGTGTATAAATTTTTTTTATTTTTATTTTTATGTTAATCTTTTGAACAATTTCTAAGAAAGACAACATAGAGACTACTAGAAAAAGCAAAAATGTTAAGCACTATCTCTTAAGCAAATTGATTTTCTCTTCAATTGCAATTCAATCAATTTTATGAGAATTCAACTGTTTATGAGCACTCTTTTCAATTCTTTTTTTCACGTTAATTCAATAGCGAAACCTTTTTTCTAATTAAATTTAAATTTGCACAAGTTTCTGCGAAAACAGGGTTTCAAAGTGATGACCAAAGAGGCTTCCTTTCATAGAATTTGACCTTTTCACGATGATCTTTTCATGTTTTTCTTTGTGAAAAATTGCGCTTCGTTTTTTTCAAATTCATTCTAACAAATTCAGTAAAGTAAGAAAATGCGTTCGCACTCAGATGAAAGGCGCCGATTATGAATAGACTACTTTGCCTTTTTTTGCTCGAGATTGTATTGTAAAATTGATCTCGGAATTCGTGAAAATTTTAAACGCTAAGCGAATGCAACAAAAGCTCAACTTTGACATTAAAAACTTGGTTTCAATTTATTCTTCTCTTCAACCTTAGAGACTACAGAAAGCGTTTAGATTTTTAAAGATCGATGTTCACATCTTAAACAAGAATCACTTACGCAGCATCCAAAAATTCTTTCATTTACTTTTTTTCTCTGATGCCGGATTGATTAATCGATATTTGTTTTAAGTATGATAGAGAAGTTGATAGCACGTAAACTCACAAGTGATTGAAAGGTTTTCAGAGCTTTTCAATTTTCATATTTCAAAAATCACATACTACGAATATAATGAAAACTTTTTAAAATTTTGAAATATTTTTAAAACGAAATTATTTGAATTTTTAAAGCGTTTTAAATCTTGAAACATGCGAACATTTAATTGAATCGTGTGAAAATAATTTTCATTTCAATTACTATAAAGCGGTAAAAGTCAAATTCAATTTTCTTTTCTTTTTCTTTCTTTTCAACGCGCAATATATTTAATCGTATTATTCTTATAAGCGAAATTCGATAATTCGTTTCTACTTATTTCGCTAATTTAATCATTGCATAGATACACTGAGCCAGCTGATTGAGCGTACAACGATTAAACTTCAAAGAGATTCGCTCACTTTTTTTTTAAGAAACGAGTGAAACCATTTATAAATAAAATGTTTAAACACACATTTCTCGCGAAAAATATGATAAATGAAACACAATAAATCAAAAGGATGTTATTTATCATTGAGAAAAGAAATACGCAAGTTAGCTCTTTAAAAACTTATTTGAATGCGTTTTAAGTTTTAAAAGTACTTCGCATCATTTATTTTCAAAGTAAATAAACTCGCTGTGAAAGCGATCAAACGAAATACAGTTAAAAGAGTAGAAATGAGTGAGGCAATTAATCTTTGTTTGCTTTGCTTGCATAAAATCTACTGATTTTAAAAAAAGAAAATGTTATGTGACATTTAAATTGAATAAGCTGTTTTATGCAAAATTTAAAACGATTCGTGTTTACAATTCATTTATTGCTTTTATTATTCTTATTTGAGTGTTTGAATGGATAGGATCATGAGTAGAGTGTTTTAATTAAAATTTTAATTGATGAACTTACTAAAGCCTTGTTTTAAAAACACTTGCTAAAAAAATTTCTTAAAGTGATTAATGCAAACTTAAAAAACAAGTCTCAGAATATCGATTAAATGCTAAATCTTTGCAAATATACTAAATGAAGAATGTGATGAAGAATTAATTTAAAATTTAAAAAATTTGTGAAATTTCTCGGCAAGTAGGAGCATTGAAATCACTTTTCGATTTTTATGCAGCGCACAATATATTCAACGATTTTAACATTTTTTTTT
>NCKU01000237.1:0-51829 GCA_003675995.1 Dinothrombium tinctorium
TGATCATCGAACCATTCGCTTTTTTATTTACTTTCCGCTTTTGAACGAAATCATTGCATATTTGAAATGAAGAAACAATATAATCCGAATGAGCGTCTGAACATCATCTCACTTGAGAACAATCACTCGATTGAAATTGTTCGAAAATCCAAGAACCGTTCCATTAACAGTTTAACGCAGATCCATCGTTTGCCACTGTAACTTCAATTGTTAATTCAACTTCTTAAAGTTTGTTCTCTACTTACGTTTGCATCTCGTTGTGGCTTCAATTGAAGTTAGCATGCAGAAAGTAAGTAAAGCAATTTTCGCTCGCATTTGAATCATTTATTAACTCATTAATGAAACTTTTCGTTTAAACCATTCGTTCATTTCGAATAATGCGATATTTCGAGATGCAGCGAATGTCTCGTTGCAGCAAAAGCTTTGTTGCATTGAATTTATTGCATCAATTCAAAAGAAAGAAAAATGAATCTCAAGTGATGAATTTTTTAAACTCTTGCTTCACCAACATTAATATTATTGAGCCAAAGTTTTCATGATATTTTCATGATAACCCAACAAAATAAACTTTTGGTAGGTTTACAAACTTTTGTATTTGTCAAAACCAACTCTTTCTAGAATTGGATGCTATTTCTGGCTAGAAAATAGAACATTAAATTTTATGTATTTGAAGTTTCGAATCGAGTTATTTTGATTTATTTAAAAATTCGCATATTTTTATGAGAGAATAAATTCAAGCTTGTTTTTCGTAATAGTTATGAATTTTAAGCTGTTAAATTGTGACTAGAGCCATGAATTTTGCCGCTTAGAAGTACCCAAATTTTATGCATGAGTGTTGCTGAGAAAATGCAAAAATTGTTGCAAAGTTTTGTGGCGATATCTTAAGCCACAATACAATTCATCACTAATAGTGACAGTGCGAAGAGTTACATGTGTAAGTTTTCGTAATTCGCGCCTTGCGATTGCAGCAAAGTCTGATCAACTCGGCTATCGCCAATACGATAACAATACTTTCAAAGCACATAGAGAGGCTTTAGCCAAAAACTTGGGTGTAAGCACTTTTAATCGTCGCTTCGCTCTTAACGAGCTCGACAAAACAGCGTGACTCACATTACCGTGTTTCTTATCGGCACTCGCATGAGTATTCTCATTACTTTCTTACAAGGGATGGTATTTACTTGATAAATTGAAATCACTTTGAAACCTATAGAATTTGATAGCATCCAACAAATGTTAAACGAATCTCCGATATTAGGTGCCAACTTTTTGATTTTCTCGAATTATAATCAGTCAAAATTTCATCTCTCCCAATGAATTATTTCGAGTCAATTTTTAGATTTTATTTTCATTGTTGAATGCATATTGCGCTCGTCTTTACAAATTATGCTACTAATTTAAAAAGGATGAAAAATTTAAAGAAGTAATTTGAAAAACATTCGATCAAAACGTTTTATCAGATTATCAATTTTGAAGTCAAACAAATTGATATGAAAGTACAATATGAAAACTAAGAAGTCAAAGGACTTCATTATTTTCACGGTTGAAATGCAACAGAAGAAAACTCAAGTGATAAAGTAAACAATTTTTGACAAAATTCAGCGAAACGAAACAAAACGTTGCTCAATAATGAAAACGAAAAACAAGAAAAACTTTAAGAAGCTTTAAATTTTTTAAACGCTTTCTTCTATGGAGGATTTGATTGTCTGTCAATGCTTGTTGATAGTTACAAGTGGCCTACAAAGCGCTCATTAAGCGCAATTCTGAATTTAGAGCATCGCTGTAAAAAACTCAATTACAAACTTTCAATGCAAATCTTTCAACTTTAATTGGCCATTTTAATCTCAAACAAGAAGCAATATGCGATTTTCACATTCAATGCTGTGTATTTGCTGTATTGAAATACTTTTCAAAACCAATAAAAACATATGGCGTCTGCATTGACGTCTATCTGTTTATTTTCATTGCGCAACCTTTGCTAAATAAAATAATCGCTCGAATCGCGTAAAAGCACCTGTAATATTGTCCATATTAAACACAATGTTCGCTGCTTTTTTGCATCAAAATTAATTTATTTGTTACTTTTAACGTTAAATCACGTTTCACTGCTTTTATGCTGGTACTTATCGAATGCAATGATTCTAAATGTAGACATTAAGCATTTGTAAGCAGCATTTGAATTCACTCGAATTCGTAAAAGTTAACGTTTCACCCGAAAAAAAATTATCTAACATTCGCTTCATGATAAGCGCCTATAAGACTGAGCGTACAACTCAACAAGCGCTTATGACCCTCTCTTCATTCGTTCAATTCAAAGTTTGAAACAAAATAAAATTTGCGAATCTGTTTCGAATTCTTTGCGAAAAGAGAATCAAAAAACTGAAGTGAGAGGATAAGAATTGAAAAAAAAAATTTGTTTGAGAAGAGAGAGCAAACGCGATACAAAACGCCTGCACAGTTTGTAACCGAATTCTCATTGGTCTCAACCGAAACCAAAGTAAACTTGAAAACACTATAAAAACATTTTATATAACGCATCTAAAGCACATTTTGACCTGAGTTTTTGTCAGTTTAAACTTGTCTCATTCAACACAAGTCCAGCGCCCATCTTGAATCGAATCACTTCTCGCTCAGCTAAATTATTCTTTTTAATTCTTAGGCAAAATGTTAAGTCAGGTCAAATTTGTAATCTCTTCACTCATTTTCAACATTTTATTATGGCACAATTCGCTCACGGCTTTCAGAGTAAGTAAAAAAAATTTTTTAATTCAACGTTTATTTCGATGAAACGATAAAAAAATTCGAGTGAAACTTGCCGCTTTTTGGAAAAAGCAATGAGCGTGACTGAAAGCGAATTACTCTGCATCATTTACGAATAGGTTGAGTTTGAAGACGACTAAAACAATTTTCCTAATTGCCGTAGAATCGTGTGATTCCTAAAATTATGTAATTAAGAACAACTCCATTAAATTCAATTTTATTTGGTTCCCTTAATGAGAAGTAAAAAAAGATTTTGACTTTAGGTCATCATAAATTCTTGTCTGAAGCTTGCGATTCTTTCGAAGTGAAAAACTCTAAAGTAAATTTAAAATTATTAGAATCATACTCAAGCGATATACTTCGAATTTTGTTTGCATATAAGGCAGTAAAGTCGAAATTTTTTGTGACTAAAGTAAATTTTTTCATTTTATCTATCAAAAGATCAAATCACTAAAAAACTTTGGACATTTGATTTTTAAATTATTTGTTTAATCTCTGTGTTTATAAATCTTTTTGGAGGGATATTTGAACAACTAGAAAGAATGACTGAGGGCAAATGATTGATGTGCTATAAATGCTTGCGGGATGAAATTCACTAAATCATTTTGAATAAAGTGAAGTATCAGTGGATAAAACTCATTTTTTCCTAAAGCGATTTATGCAACACAAAAAACTTTGAATAAAAAATTATATTGAAAGCCACAAAACAAATTCACGACGTAAATATGATTACTCAGAATTTGCTTTGAGATCACATAGAAGCTTTGTGAGCAGCAAACGTTATGAAAGTGAATGTTGTCAGAATAAATAATCGCGAAATAATCACTTTTTCAGAGAAATAAAAAGCATCTCGAACTGAATAAACTCATCGTAATAATCGAATTTATAGGTCATAAAATTAAACTTTAGAATCGCAATCTAACAAAAGTTACAAGAGCGAAAACTTTTTAAGCAAAACAATTTGCGAAAAACTTTTCAAAAAGCTTCCTAAATTGTTCTCTACGTTGTTGCTTCTAATTTGCATTCAAGTAAGCAAAAATGAAACTGAAATTTATTTCACTTTTAAAAGAAAACTTTTAATGCTTTATGTCAATACAGATTTTTTCCTATCTATTTAAACATGCTCATTTAAAATGCAGTTCGTGTTTGATTTATAAATGCATAAAAGAAACTCTTTACATTAATTCTGAGAGTAAAGCTAATTTACGCTCTTTCGACTTATAATTAGCAATGAATTACATGTAAAATTCTCTGTTCGCTTGCTCTAGAGAGATAAGAGTCTTTTCACTATTCTTTTTTTGCAAAATTTTTTAAGATAACCATTAAAAATCGATTTATTTCGAGTGTTAAAAATCGATTCTGAGACGCGCCATTAATCGAATCGAAACAAATACAACTTTCTATGGAAACAATTTGCGTTTGACAACTTGTAAAAACGGTGACATGAAATAAACGATCAATTCTTGATTGAAACGATAATTTCCATCTGAAGTATTTCATGAAATAATGATAACGCTTACGTCAAACGTAAAAAACACTCAATATTCATATTCATTTGCGACCTTTAAATAAAAGAAAAAGTCATTTTCATTTCTAAAAAAATTCTTAACATTTCATGCTTATTAATAGGCTCCAAGGGTCTAAGATGCATTCCCTCATCCACTTCGAAAACCATTGTATCCGAACTCTGGATACTGACACTCTAACTTTAAATTTTTAGGTAGAAAAATGCGTACTTAATGGCCTAGCGACAACTCAACTGATTGCAAATAATTTTTAGCGAGTTAAGATTAAATAAAATGCTTGACTAAAACAGAACCTTTATGAATTATGAAATTGTAAAACAGTTTTTTAGCTTATTGACTCTTAATTCCGATCTTGTCCTGACCCATCCGGTTTCACGTCTTCCAAATTTTACTTTTATATTCTGATCCCATAATCAACTCTTCTTAATATTTTTGCACAAAAAATATTCTCAAAAAGTACCAATGAATAAGAAAAATTAAGAAAAATTTAAATAATCATTTAAATATATTAAATTTATGAAAATTATTATTCAAGAAAGCTTTTCAAAATCAAAACCTCTTGAGAATATTTACAATGTTATCTTTTGCGTACAATAGAAAAGCAAATTAATGAAAGTAAATTAGATGAAAATTTTTTCCTTTTGAAAGTTTATTGATCGGATAATTTAACAAATAGCTTTTAAAATTTTAAAACGATTACGTTTTTATCGATTTTTTTAATAATTAAACATGAACAACATTATCTTATGCTTTAAAAATTAAAAATTATTTTTTATGAATTACTTTTGATTTAAAGATAAAAGATTTAATTTTTTTCTTAAGTTTTCAAAACTATAATTAGAATTAATCTTATTCTAAAAAGAATAAGTTTTAAACGTATGACAAAATTAACAAAAGAATTCAACATTAATTATGAAAATTTTAATGATATTAACAGCCTTTATGACGAATATTCTCGAAAATTAAAGCCCTTGTAGATAAGCTTGAATATTTTAAGATAAAAAAATGAAATTCAAATTCCCCAAATCCTAACATGTTTGACATTAAGCTAAAAGAAAAATTTTTTATTTTAACGAAATGTAATTACCAAGTTCATTAAGTTTTCTCTTTCACCTAATCATTAAAAGTAAACTTTTAGTTAAAAAAATTACAAAAGAAGTCGAAGCATAATTTCAAGACTCGAAATTTTAATTAATTTTTATTTTCTTGTCTATTATCCACTCCGTATTGATGGAATCGATAGTGAAAGAATTATTTTATGAAGTTATCAAAATTCGATGCATTGACGTTAAAGAACTTAAGTTCTAAGCATAAGAATCCTCGAGGATACTTTTCGTCGATAATTTTGTATTCAAATTTTTATTCAAGTGAAAATTTCTTGTTATAAATTTAATAATCTAAATAAATTTAAATGTTTAAATTTAATAATTTAATAACTCGAATTGTGAAATATATGATCGAAAAGCTTATTTAAATAATGACTTTGAAACAATAATGTTTAAACGAAATTTCTTCTCCAAAAAACGTTCGCTTTCAAAGTGTGTTTAATTTCACGATTCTGGGAAAATATTCATATGAAGTTTTACATATTGCGCGTTTTGAATCATAATTCTTCTACAGAAATAGTTTCAAACCTATTTTCCTGCCATTCATAAATGAATATAGTTGGCGCATTTTTTTTCGAAACTTCTGCACGCATCGACTGAAAGGTATGATCGATAATTCTGTGAAAAAGCCTCAGGTTTTACCATTTAAATGATTTAATACATAAATTTTATATTTGGTAAGTGCACAGTCAATGTGATAAAAGTTTCTTTCGGAATATTGAGTGAGTCGAGTTGAAATATATGTGAAAACCTAAAGCACGCCCGTAGATTAAATTTATTGCATGTTCTGCTATATTCTAACATCACTTTTACTCACAACGCTTTGTTTTATTGTTAGCTTAAAGAAAATCGCGTTGATACATTAGAATTTTCGATTGATGCTGTCCAGATGCCAACAAAAGTGCAACTCGAGATAATAACATTTGTTCTTTCTCTTCATCACGCAAATCGTCTTGCGAATTGTCTCCCTGATTTATAATTTTGTTGTGCTCAAAACAACACACAGCTTTTAAAAAAACGAATCTAATCTCGCGTGAATGCATTAGATTCAAGCTGTTACCAGATTTTCCAACTGCATGCTTTTCGTGAACTTGAAACATTGTGAGCAATGTGAAGCTTTTAAAAATGATTTGATACTTGTTCACGTTAAAAATTCTTTTTTCTAATTCCAAAAATCGCAATACAATTTTTCACTTATGCAAATTTATAAATTTGACAAATTGCTTAGTTGTCTGTTTATTAATTCTCATTTTTTAGAAGCTTAAAATTTCCAAGCTTCTTATATTTTAATGCAAACTTGTAAGTTAATATTCAACTTTCGAAATTAATAATCAATTTCTGTATTTTTGAATATTTGGAATTTATCACTTAACATTTTACAGTTTGTTTTAAAAATAAAATCAATTGAAGCGTGTAAATCAAACAGATTGACATTTTTAATAAAGTGAAACTATATAGCAAAAAATGTTTTTCAAATGAATCTTTTGATCGACTCGAAGTGACTTCTGATATCGGGTGAAATTGAAATTTGTAAACGTAATATCGACATAGAAATTCGAGTTGCCTCGATGTCTTCTCTTTTGCATAAAAAATATTCAATTAATCTTTGCCTCTTTCTCTTCTATCGAATGAAACACACAAATTGAAATTTCATTTATAATAACAGATCGCTAATTGTTTCATGAATTTCATTTAATATAAATGATTTCTGTAATTGTAGACGGTAGTGATTATGTAATGATGAATTGTATGGTAGAGAGAAACCAATTTCATTTCCACATTTATTGATTAATTTTTTTAATGCCACCAAACGTGCACACTGTTCGCGTTTTCAATTTTTTTCCATTTAATTCATTCTTCCTTTAGTCGTCATTTTATTAACATTTATTCACAAAAATATGTGAAATTGAATTTCAAATGTAAAAGAAGTTTAATACTGAGTTGAAAGCAAAGTTTCTTTTAATGTGTGAAATGTGTCAAAACATTGCACTCGGCGCTTATGAAGAGATTTTTATGTGGGAAAACTTATAAATTTCAAACTAAATAATAGTAATTCAATAGATTTTCTTTATAAGTATCGAAATTACTTTTAAATTTCAAGCTGACAAGTTTTTCAGTGTTTTCTTTATTGAAATATGTTATTTCATTCTCAAACACGTATTATTCTAATAATAACAATAATAATTTTATTTTGAAAGGATAGTCTACAATTAGTGAAAACACTACTTTTCAGTAGAGTCCTTTTCAAATTATAAGGCATAACTGCCCGTATCATTTAAATTTAAGCTGTTCAAATGAATAGTTTGACAAAAAAAATTGCATATTCAATTTTGTATAAGGCAATACTTTGTTGCAAATAGTCGCTTTTATACCTAAACAAAAGCTCTGTTTAAACTTTCTCTTTTAGGCCAAAGTAGAAAAATAAAAATAAAAATGGTTAAAAATAACAATGGCGTTGTTAAATAAATATGAATAATTCAATTTTATCGCTTCATATTTTCCGAATTTTGTATGATTTATATGAAAATGAGTGGTACTAAAGTTGTTCCGTTAGAAAACAAAAATAAAATGTGAATTATAAAAATGTTGAGAAAAGTTTATTGTCATAGAGACCAAATTCATTTTAATGTATTTATTTTAAAAAGATGTTTCAGAGACTGTACTACTCCCGGCACAAAAAATACACAGCAGCGATGCATCATTTACGAATTTGTATACTTTATTGTGTCAGGAGTAGTATATTCAGTCGCATTTTAGTATTAGTTTTTATTTCGATTTTAATTCAACGAAAATTTTCGTATATTTTCGAAATAACGTTGTTCTTCTCACTGTAAGTCCATTATTTTGTCCTTCATGACCATCTTGTGACCTATTGAATACTTTAGATTTATGAACACCGAGAGAATAAAGACATTTGAGATAATTAAAGATAATAAATAAGACAATTTGTAAAATAATGGCGTGCAAAAATTAACTTTAATTAAGAAACTTTTTTGATTTTGAGCAACTGTATTCCTCTTTTGCACTACGCGTTAAATCTGTGCAATTAATCACTAAGATGTTCTTTCTCAAAAATCTTTGTTAGAAATTAGCAAGTAAGTAATTTTTTAGCAGAAATTTATGAATTCACTTGAGTATAATTAAATGAATTAAAATACAGCAGTTCAGAAAATAAGAAAACACTCTTTTGACTGAATAAATTTCGCATAAGCATACAATAACAACGCCACAAAAGCCATTCATATCAACGATGTACCAATTATCAAATTAAAAACATTTTACATTTTCGTTTCAATCTTTTATTTTATAATTTGTTTTTTCAATAGTACCACTAGAGTAAAAAAAAAGGCTTTCATGAATGAAAAAAGGCATAATTCATAAACAAAAGCCAACTAACTCAAAAGAGAATCGACAAATAAATTTCAAAGTGAACGAATAATTTTGCATGCGTAAAGTTCCTCGCAAAATTGATTTCAACAAACAATATAATCCGTCATTCATTGAACATATGAAGTTTTGTTTTGTTTGCTTTTATTTTATAATTAAGTTTTCGAAAAAGAAGTCGACGAAATAGGAGTTTGAGCGCTTCATTTTTAATTGAATTCGACTTTAATTCAATGAAACTATTTTTCAGCTATTCGTAAAATGGATTTTTTATGTAAACTTAATTTGCAGAAATGATTAAAGCGCTTATCATCGCCACCGTAAATTTAATTTTTTTTTGTTCTTCAATTTTCTAAATCAGTGATCTAACAAAGCAAAAGCAACACTCAAACTTTGAAACTTTTAATCTTTAATTACTTCTGTTTTTCTATTCTTGTATTCACAATAGTGTTGTAACGTTAAACCGAAAGCGGTATAAATTCCCGCTCTCGATACAATTTTTTGTGTCAAGTTTTAATCGGTTTCTCGAAAATGGTCCCAATTTGCCACTTTACATCAAGTACATATTTATTGTATGGGTGAAATGTGAAACCAAACAAGTAAAACTTATCGTTTTCGGTAACACTTTACCAGGCTAGTGTTTAAAAAATTGCACCTATTTGCAACACTGGTTCACAATTTATACAAATCTAGTCGAAAAAAATCAATATTCAACACTAAAGACGCACATTTTTTTAACATATAAACGAAAGCTTTGTATATTTGTTCATGTTGCATCTTTTCTTTTTATTTACGCAGAGCTTTTTTCTCGTGCCTTATTACATGCTTCACAAATGCTACCTTTTCACTTCCATAACATTTTTCACATTTACTCAACACTCGAGTGAATATTTTCTCCGCTGTTTGATTCTTATTTGATTTTCTTTCTTTTGCCCAATTATTCTATTATCACTGTTTTAATGCCGTTTACTCAAGAAAAAAAACTCAAAGCTTTTCATTTTTTCATCACTTTTTCTCTTCTCACACTTAATTATGTGCTCATGGCTTATGTATTTTTTATTTCGTATGAAAGTTAGTGAAGAAAGTATGAATTCTTTATATTCTTACACTCAAATTCGCATTCAGCTTCTTCTCTAGATTAAAACAAACACTCTTTTCCGCAAAAACTTTTTTTCACTCGAGTTTGCTTATTATTTCTTTCTTCCATTAGTTACATGAAAAGCTGGAATGAATTTCTCTGTTTCTAAGAAATGATTTTTTGCTACTTTAATTTTTATGAATGCATTAAGTTTGCAAAAGATAAAACTTATGAAACTATTAAACTATTAAAACTTAAGCAAAATGTGCTAACTTCAAATGATAAAGAGAAAAGCACATTGATAAGCGTTAAAAAAGAACAATGATCTCGATTTAGTAATATTTCGCTTCAAGAATTTCTTAGAATATGAGAACTGAAGCCACATATTGAACGTTAAATTTTTGAAAAGTTTCTTGAAATTACAAACAATAAGCAAATTTTTCTTAAAAGATGAATTTTCTATGACAACGAAATATTTCCTTATAATATGTGCGCTAATTCAACAGATTTTAAGATGACTTTTATTATGCGAAACTCATTCACAAATGTAAATTTATAATATTAAATAAGGTCGTATCCCAATGTATTAATCATGATAATCATTTGTTTGTATGTGTCTATATTATTGTTTTTGACGCATAAAAAAATTTAATCTCGATAATTCCTGAAGCGAAGATCTTAAAATTGAAATGACCATTAATAAAATACATTAAACAAAGCATTTAAAATTTATTTTTTCTCAACATAATTAATGCTTCTTTTATTTTTCAGTGAAAACAAATAAGTTTAACAAAATATTGAAAATTTTTACTTTTCTCTACAATTCAAAATTAATTTAGTTAATAAAGTTTTCACCAAAAATTGAATTTTTCACATATAATCAGATAAAATTAATTTTAATTATAATGCAAACTTCCATTTTCTTTTTCTTGTTTTTATTTCTTCACCATGAAATCATATGCAGCATCGGCTTAGTGTAAAAATATGTATTAGACTAAATTTTAATTCATTAATTTTTTAAAAGTTTTTAACGAACTCACGCTTTTAATTAATTCGTTCGATAAAACAACATTCATTCTCATATCCATAAGCTTAACGAAAGCTCTTGAATAAATTAAGCAATTATAAACAATAGAAGCGTAATGAGAGTTAAAAAAGTCAAAAAAATTATGCGACGAATGCTTGTTTTTTGCGCTGACAAAAATTCAAAGTTTCATACTTACGTGTATTAATGTAATTTAATAATTATGTTTTTGTTCTGATTTATAATCGCATAATATTCAAATTACTTTTGGTTCAAATATTCGAGACAACCATTTAAAACGAAAAGAGGAATTTAGCAAGTTTTCAAAAAAAGTTTATCATCTCAAGAAGCCAAGTTAAATTTCATCTTGAAAACGCAAATTCTTTTAATTCCGAGTGAAAAAGTAAAAGATAAATATTAATTCCGCTTGAAGAGATTAAAATTCTTTTTCTCGCTTAAGAAAAGTTTCTTAATCGAGTTAAAAAGTTTGCAGTCGAAAGAACAGAAGATGAATTTTTTCGTTTATTAAAGTAGATCATTTCAGTTAGGAAGCATTAACTTTGCAATTAAATTTCCGAAAATATTGATTTCGAAAACGCTTTTTTGAAATTTGCACTTTTTCATTTTAAAAATACACTCTTGGTCGCATTAAAATGCTTTCTTCTCTATTAAAATTTAAATTTTTAATGGATAAGATAACGTATTAAATTGGCCACGAGCGTACTTTCACATATTTTAATTTGCGCGCGATAAAAATTCGCACATTGTTCGAGAGATGAGAAAATGTGATAATTGAATTTAATATCTTCGAAGTTTATTGAATTAAAAGATAAAAGTGAAAAACGCTGTAAAAATATCGAAATACAAAATTTTGCATAATTTATTTTAAAAAAGAACATAACGTTATGCTCACGAGTTGTGATCCTTCAACACAAATTGGCGAGAATTGCGGCGAAGAATGAGTAACGAATGCAATAAAATGTTGAATTCTTTTCTCAATGCACTGAAAAAACAAAAGGTGAGCACAAGTTTCAATCAAATGAATCGTTGAAAATGTCTTCTTACAGTTTATAACTGAAATAAATCGAACCCATTTTTATTACCCTCGATATGTTTGCTTTTTATTGCGTCCGCTTCGGTGACCATAGCTTTTTCTTACAAGTATGAATGCGACATTTCGAAATGGCCTCACATTTCACGCATCACTTGAGTAAATTGTCTTCTTGTATGAATTTCTTAAAGAACCATCATCTAGGATATAATACACAGATATTGTATGCTATGCCTTTTATTATTACTTTTCATTTCGCTTCTTGCTTTATATTAACAGACAAAATACACTTATATTCAACTATTGCTACATTAAAAGTTCCTTTTTAGCTAAAAGCAGTGGCTGATTAAAACGGTCGGTGGTCAGCGCTGATATGGAAGCATTAATGATGTACTAATCTTAAAAAGCAATGCATTTTTGTATTGAGTGCTTCAAACTCAATGCGAAACACTATACATGAAGGATATGTGAGAAAGATTGAGCGAGAGAGAGAGTGAGAGGGAAAGAGCGAAAGAAAAGGCCTAAATGAAATTAACCGGCTGGTCAAACGCAGTCTATTTTCTGTTTGACGGCTTTTTCTCTGTGATATTTAATCCTTCGAGATTTAATAATAACAAAAACGATATGTTCTACTCTAAGCTAGTATTTATACTATTTTATGAAAAGTACAGTTCGTGCGCTAGAGTAAATCCGTGTAAAATGAAAGCGGATTATTGAGACTTTACTATGATCGCGACTATTTAAGAAATGACAAATATTTTGATCGTTTTCTCGCTTTCTTTCACTTTCATTCACTTTTTGCTCATATTTGCTTTTTGATATGATATGATCTGTTTCAAACGAAGAGCTTAAAATTTTCTCTATAAAATTTCGTTTTTTTCAATTACAGATGGATTCGGATTTTGATCAAACACGGACCAAGCCATGGGATCGAATCTTTTCAGGTATCGTTATTTACTCTTCTCACGCTGGCTTGCAAAGAGTAAATACACTTATCGAAACTGCTGCGAAAGAATCGGTTAAAGTATTTAATCCTATAATTGAAAGGATAAACGTTAAGACTTTTGATATACTAAGCGATTGATTTACTCGACAGCAGCTAATTTATGAATTTCCACCATTTGAAAGACAAATTTTTAGTATTTGCTAACTGACAAATTCATGATTTATGCAGTCGGTCTCATCAAAAGATAATTCTTCATAATTCAAAATTTTAAAAGCTAATCTCTATTTAATCGATTAATCTAGCTGTGAAAGTTTTAATCAAAATTTATCGTCAACTATTTGTTTTTAGAATATTTAAATTGACTTAAAAACATATTTAACGTTGATTTATTAATGTGCACTAATGGGTTTCTTCTCTTGAGATGATTAAATGCGAACCATTTTTTGAAATTAATGTGCGCCAAAATTGGATCATATCTCCATATTTCCACTATTATGAATAGCAAACGCATCGAAAGTTAACTTAAGTGAATTAACTAGAAAGTTTTATCACGCATTCAACTTTTTTTTCTAGCTTAAAAGCAAATTTTGAAAAATAATTTTTGTTCAAAATTACATTACTTCAATTAAAGATTAAATCAGTTATTGCGTTTAACATTCGAGGTAGTGCACCAAACAGCTTTATTTTGATTAATGCAATAAAAAAAAAATTCATATTTTTAAATTTACTACCGAAAAAGCGATAGATCAGCTTTCCTGATTAATTATTCTCTAAAAAATTTCTAATTCAACTTTTTTTTCTTTGCGAAAGAAGAGAAAATATTGACAATTTGATGATTAAACGCAATTCAATTGCATTTATAGAAGACCATGTTTAATAACTTATGATTTTTAAAACTAAGATCAAGTTTAATGATATTAAAAAATTCACCAATTAAGAAATGCGCTGAGTTTCGAAAAGCATTTCGCGAATGATACTGAGATCAAATTTGCGAGAAAGCCTAATTAATTTGTGATATCAGTTCAAATTTTGATTTTTTAAAGCGAGAAAGATTTATCAAAATTTCTAATTATAAACATTTTCTCTGCATCTATTTGTTGACAAATCTGCCTTTCAAATATGTGTTTATTTTAAATATGTTTAAATAGTTGACAATATAATTTGTTTTAATATTCATTAACTTGAATTAACGCTCATATGAATAATTTAGTGAAATGAGTATGAAAGTCATAATGAAATTAAAATTCTAATGATTAATATGTTGAATAGCTGCTATTAACATGGTCATATTATGTGACACTTATTTTAGATTCAATTCACAGATAAAGACTTGAACATGGACGTTTTGAACAACAAAAGAGAAATTAGCTGCAGAGTTTATTTAAAAGTAGACAGCACGTAGTGAAATTTAAATGAACTCATTTTGATTTCAAAAATCTGAAATTTGGATACAAAATAATTTTTTAAGCACAACTTTATTTTGATTTCTTTTTATGACCCGCTTTTTAAATGAATTAAAAAACAATATTTTCGACTTCTTTACAAAATCAAATGCATATTTTCATTCTGAAAATTTTAATAAATAAAAGATAAACAATGAATAAAACATTTAATTTTTTGAAACATAGTTGACAAAACAACTCTTCTTATCGATCGTTTCTACCATCAAACATTAGGTATGCAAATGCTTCGTTGTCAAAATGCATTTTCTATTTTTTCAAGCTTGCAGAATTTTCTCCCATGAACTTGTCATTCAAAAGAAAAAACTAAAATAGTTGTTCAACTTAAGAATTTCATTTTTCATTGCTTTTTAAATGAAATTTATTGAGAATAAGATGCGTATAGAAAAAGTTTTTATCGCGCAGCTTTTTTTAAAGAAAATTTAAGTGAATCCACCTTTCATAAAAAAATACTGAAGAAAATTGTATGATCATCGTCTTATTTGAATGCTCTATGCGAACAATTGTAAAGACTAATGAAACTTTCATTGCCTCTTTGAAAAATTTTTTATTGATGAATAACTCTTTTATAGATGAATTGCTGATATAAGCTATAGATAAACAAGTATCTTCTGATTCTCACAAAATTTACCAATTATGCCAATTAATTCAAAATTTTATCCTTAAAAAATTTTATGTTTACGTTAATAGTATGGAAATCAATATATTTTAATTATTTACAAGCAATAATGATATTTGAAAGCACGTTTTTGTTTAAATTAATCATAATCAAGCATGACCAATGTGACGTTTAGTGCAATGCAGTGAAGTATTCTTTAAGTTGCAGGAAACTTTTTTCTGTCTCCGATAGTACATAGCTTTTAAGTTCTGGATACTTTAGACCAGGCTAAATGCGACTCATTTTTTGAACTTCAGATTTAAGTGAAAATTTTTTACATTTTTTAGTTTCCTATAATTTTGAATTTGACTTTATTTTGTGTTAAAAGTTTTTTGGCTTAATTTTAGAATCAAATTAAAATAAATTTCTTAAATTTTTTGCATATTTTCACTTAATTTGTCGCATTTTTTTTGCTTAATTAATTTTGTTATTTTGATGATAATTTTACGAATATTTTTGCAGCCCTTATTTTAATTTTAAAATAATGAAGAAGATAGAAAAGAAAGATAAAGAAAATCAAGTTAACAAAGCGTTAAGAACTTTTTTAAGTACATAAAGTAAATAGTCTCTTCGAAAAAGAAATTCAAGTCAATTCAAAAAAGCTAAATTGAAAATAAATTTTTTATGCAGTTTGACATCTGATTTTTCACATTTTTCAAACGCTTTAAGCAACAAAAAAGAACTCTTAAAGCTTTAATTTCGAAGTAGAACTTTTGATATTTAAAGATTTGGCCTTTACAATTATAGAGCATTCAAAGAAAAACTTACTTCAACATTAATGTTGAATGTAAGAATTTTTACCTAAAGAAAGGCAATCTTCAGTGCACTTGATTAATGAAAAAGTATATTTATAAATAAATAATACACAAATTGACTATCTAGATCATTATTATTGGCAAGAAGCACTGCTTGATCCTGTTTTGCGAGTGTCTTGTTTCGACCTTTTTAATGATGAACCGACGCCATTGAGATAATGGCTGGTGCTTATGTCTTCGAAAAGTTGTTTGCTTCAATTTCAAACTTACAAAACTTAGGTTAACTTCAATGATGAAAAATTATACTTACACGATGTTCAAGTGCATTGTTTTGTGTATGTTATAAATTTTAGAAGCTCTTTAGTTTTTTCTAAATTTAATTGACAAAATAGAATATTTTACGAAGCTTTTACGAGAGAGCTAGAGAGAAAATGCATTAAAAACATATTTTCTTTACTCTCAATTTTGATTCAATGCTTGAAACAAACGGAGCGTGATTAGTTTTAAGCTTTTCTCTAACTTTTATAACAAACAAATCTCTCAACGAGTCGCAGACTTTGATATTTTTAAATTGAAAATGTTTAAAAAGTACTTACCAAGATAATAAAAATATTGTCATTAAATTTAAGTTAAAAAGCATTTTTTGAAACTGAAGAAATGTATTTAGACGGATTGAAAACGTGAGCGAAAGAGAGAGAAGGAAAAATTATTTCATAAAAATTCAGTGCACTTAAAATAGATTAAATTGTCATAACGAAATAAACTTTCGATTGCACGCCGTATCACTCTCAACGTTGTGTATGTTTACAGTGAATTCATAGCGTGCGCTGAATTGCGTGCGTTGATTTAAAGCTCAAGCTACTGATATGAAAACTTCTTTATTATTTTCTGTGATGAGATTGTCTATGAAAAACTTTCTTTCGATCGTAAAGTTGAAATCTATTTGATTTCACTTCTTTCAGATCGAAAGGTGTAATCCCTAAATTTCAAGAAAAATTTTTTTTCCGAGAAATTTTAAAGATTCATTGAAAATACCTCACTTTTCTACTTCAGATGATTCGGACTACAGTTTGTTAGACTCTAATTCAGGCGGTCATTTTCCAAGAGGCTTAAATAGAATTTCTGGCGGAATGGCACTTCGCTCAACTCAATCGCTTTTGCAACCGTTTCTTTACCAAGCACACTTTTTGAGCCCCAAATCGAAGAAAACTGGCCTTGACCCCATGACCGGCGTGACTGTAGGTGAATTTAAACGGAAAAAGCGCAGGTAAATCGTTTTTCAAAAACGGAATCATGGAAAATTGTAAAATGTGTCTTGTAGCGCTGAGAAGAGAACATTTGATGAAATCGACAGATCCGGCTTTTCCGGATTTGCTAACAAGCGAGACTTTGATGAAATAGATCGCAGCGGATTCCACGGATTTCAAGGAAAGCGCAATTTTGACGAAATAGATCGATCTGGCTTCAGAGGATTTGCCGGTAAAAGAAATTTCGACGAAATCGACAGGTCAGGTTTTCGTGGCTTTGTTGGCAAG
This sequence comes from Dinothrombium tinctorium, assembly GCA_003675995.1. Classification (NCBI taxonomy): domain Eukaryota; kingdom Metazoa; phylum Arthropoda; class Arachnida; order Trombidiformes; family Trombidiidae; genus Dinothrombium; species Dinothrombium tinctorium. The sequence continues at coordinate 17,281 of NCKU01000237.1, forward strand.
CGTAACTTCGATGAAATAGATCATTCAGGCTTCAGAGGGTTCTACGGAAAACGAAATTTTGACGAAATCGACAGGTCAGGATTCTCAGGATTCGCGGGAAAGCGCGACTTCGATGAGATCGATAGATCAGGATTCACTGGTTTCGCGAAGAAAAATTTCGACGAAATCGACAGGTCCGGTTTTGCTGGCTTCGCGAAGAAAAATTTCGACGAAATCGACAGATCTGGTTTCGCTGGTTTCTCAGGCAAACGAAACTTCGACGAAATCGACCGTTCGGGTTTCGTTGGTTTCGCGAAGAAAAGTGAAATCACTGCTTCGAATACAAATGCCGTGAACAAAGAGGATACTAATGAGCCTAAAGCGAAAACAGTCTAAATTTGATTTAAATTGATAGCGAAATTTGCTCTCTTTTATTACTTAAATTATTTTCATTGATTCCCTTTCAATATGTATGGAGCTTTAAAACTTGCTGAAAATGTTATCGCTTCAAATTTTACATGTAGTTCACTTATAATTTAATCTTTGTACATTGCGAAACATGTTCGTTTCGAAAATCGCTTGTCCAATAAGAAGAATTGATTATTGCTGCTGTAATGGTCAACGAGAGTGAAATAAGAAGCAAACGAATTTAAATATCAAAAATAAGAATTGCACATCTCATAACGCAGTGTAAATTAAATGTATTTTCATTCGATGTTTAAAAAGTTGGTTTTTTCTTCGTTTGTTTCAAATTTAATTAATTCAATTAAAAGAAAATTGGACGAAAAGAGAAGCGACAGAAGGTTGAAGCTGCTTCAACGATTCAAGAAGAAGATTCAACTGAAAACAGTCTGCAAGTTTTTTTTTCGAAAGGTTTGTCACTTAATTAAGTTATCTCTCTACTTTTGCGCTTCGTTTGCGTTGCATTACTGTTACGAAGAAAAGTGTTTCAAACGTTGAAATTGCGTTTTTGTAAAAGATATGATAAATACGTCCTATTAAACTTTGCCGTGTATAGGCTTCTGTTGTTTTAAGTCTACGTTCGAAAAATAAATTATTCAAACAAATGGGAAGAAACTTTCTTTTTCACTTCTTTTTTCCTCCATCGAAGAAATTCTCTGTTTGTTCTTCGTTTGCGAATTTCTACAATACACAGCGATCGCACATTTAAAGTTAGAATTTCGCTTGCATTCGATATACAAAAATCAATGTGTACGCATCGCAAATGATCACAAAGTTTGTTTCTTCTTTTTGAAACCAAGTTTGAAGCGAAAAAAATCGCTTTTTCGTCTTTATCTAAAGCATTCGAAAAGTTTAAATCGCTTTTTAGCGAAACTATTCGGCGAATAGAACCGTTCAAGAAGCTTTCGCTTAAATTTGAAATGGAGAAAACAGCTTTCGACAAAATATGTTTCAGGTAATTTTATCATTTTCTTCAAATATCTTTTGAATTGGAAATTTTTCTATTCTCCTGCTTGAAAGTGATTTAGAAATTGTTAGCTTATTTGCGCCTACTTATGTCTGAAGTGCCAACTCGCACTTCATTTTTATTTTGTCTTTTGAATTATAGAAGCTTTAGGAAAATTGAAAAGGGACTTTGTCAATGCATTTAAATGCGAAACAAATCAATCGCTTCAAGTGTCTCTGTGCAGTTTAAACTATCTAAACATCGAGTTTTCAAGTTGATTTCTCATAATCTTCTTATTTGTCAATAGTCAATTATTATCTCGCTTATTATCACCAAGCTGAACGAAACTTTAACGATGCATCAATTTCTGTTAAAATTCTCTCACATTGCGCTTTTGAGAGTTTTTAATGAAACCTTTTAGTGCATTTGTTTTATAGTTTTACTTCTCTTGCTCGAAAGTTTATATTAAGAATAGCACTGGAACGGAGACTGAGATGAGATAGAATAAGAATATTATAGAGTAAAGACAAGAAGAAGAGTTCAGGAAATGTTTCTAATAAGTGACTCAAGGTTTAATTACAGAACAAGCTCCTTAACAAGAATCAAAAGCTTTACTGAAAAATGAGTAAAATTTTGAACCAATACAAGCTTTAAAGAAGAAACTCTTTTACTCCTCTTGTCATGTTTAATCATTGTATTCAAAATTCATTTTCAAAACTCAATCAGACATCGAATAGCTCGCAAAACAGCGCTATGATTTGTGTTTCATAATCGCCATAAAACATTGATGAATAAATCTGATATTGGATAAATCCAATCCGCAGCTTCAGAATAATCTTAGGTAGACAGTCTTCATTTAGTACAGTTTCGGAAAAATGTTATTTTCGGGTCGATCATTTAATTTTTCACTCTGAAACGCATCAATTTTGAGCAGAATTAGCGACAAAATTAAAAGCATTTCAAAGTAAAATCACGCAATGTTATCAATTTTGTTTAAGCAAACAGCTTTCAGTGTACTCGAATGAAGGTGAACAGCAAAATGTGTGTTTAAGTGAGTGAAGAATAGTTTTTCATTTTTTTTTCCTGTGACGATTTCATTACAAGTTAATTAAATTGCATTTGTGCTAGTAAGACAAAAAGAAGTTAGAAAGAATTCTTAAGTAAATAATTTTTAAAAATTTAGTAAGCAAAAATAAACACTTCAACATTATTCTAACTTTGATTGTTTGGAAATGTAGTGAGCAACAATTCAACAGCTTCATTGTTATTTCAGAAAATGTATTGCCACTATGCATATTGTTTGCTCGCTATTAGGACGTTGATCAGCAAGTTGAACATAGTTTTTCGTGCTTTCTTATCACATTTAAAAGCGATTGCAAGCAGTTGGATTTCAACGCAAAGTGAAAAGGTCATTTTGCATGTAAAAATTCACAAATATTTTCTCAAAACGCACTTTAAAAATGTGGACTTGTGCAAACAATAAGTGATTTCAGTGTGACTTATTTTGCTTTTTAAAAATAGGTGACGAGTTAACGTTTGTTTGGTAATCGACAGCTCTGAGCAACCAACAAGCCTTTCCACTCAATCTCATCGTTTTTCATCAATTTCGATCTCATCAATGGTAAGTGAAGAAATTATTTGCATTTTTAACATTTACCGCTTTTGATGTTGTTTATTTATAAAACAAAGTTTGGCTTTAAATTGAGAAGCGCGCGCTTAGCTTGCGTCTCTCCTTTGATTATCGCTGGGACATTTTTTCGAAACTCTATGCTTTGCGCTGTAAGAATCTATTCCATCTCTGGTAGTACACGTAACAAACTTTTAACTACTTTATTTAACTTCAAATTGCTTAAAAAACCAACTCCACTTGATACCAAACCAAAACTCTGCCAAATACTAAACTGAGTGTAGCTTATGCAATTTTAATGTTCATTTTATTTCGAAAAGATGATTTACAGTAAATGTCGAATTGAATTAGATTAATGATAGGGCAAAATACAAGAGACTCTAACAAGTGCTTTTAACGCAGAACAATTTGACAGCAATTATTTTGCAATTTAAATCGCTTGAACTGTGTACAAAATTTAAATCTTTCTTTGCTAACGGAATGGTACAAAATAATTGAGAAAATGATGCAACAAAAAATTGTTTTAATCACTCTTCAGAACGAAACGAAAACACGAAGAAGTGAAAAACAAATCGATATTCGTTGCATTCATCATTTGAATAGGTTCAAATTCAGCCTTAGTGAGCTCATCATTTATCATACTGAGCTGCAATTGAAGCTACTTTTTCAAAGTGAATTCAGCTAAATTATTGCCCATTGATATTAGTGGTTGAAGCGCATTATTCACTTGTTTGATTTGATAAACAAGTGAAGTTAATTTTGTGTTCTTCATCTTCTTAAATCAAGTAAAGCGAGTAACAGGGCACTTAAGCTTTTCTTTTTCGCGCAAATAATGATAAAGAATTTGTTTATTCAATGCCCGAAAGTATGCCCGGCGAAGAACTCAAAGGAAGCAATCATTTTTGCTTTAAATGCTTCGCACAAGCCATTAGCACAATGCGATGGGAAGAAGCGCATAGTTTTCGTATCGATTCTTTTGCCGCTCGCCGCTTTGCGTTTTTTTTAAGCGAGCGATCTTTTCAGGTATCGCTACTGCGAGAGATTAGATCTATAAACAGTTACACTCGTTATTTCGCGGTGTAAACTCAATTACAGTGGAAATAAAATGCGGCGCACAAAGATTTCGCTTCGAATAATACTGAAAATTAGACAATTTTATCGATTTTTCTAAAATGAAAAAATTGCTACACACGAAAATAGTTTAATTACTTGAAGCGAAAATTTAAACTTAAACTTGGTCGAAGAAAGACAAAATTTATTGACGTTATTAGCGCTCCAATTTAAACTGAACACTGTTTGAAAAAAATGAAAAGTTTTACAAAATTTCATTTTCAAATAAATTAACTCAATTTTCATTTTATGTCGTGCGAAATTTGACAGTTGAGAAAACTTCGTTTTCACGCTGTATCACTTGTTTACTCATTCACTCGATGATCATTTTTAATGAAAAAGATGAGTTTAAAACGTAAAAGAATTAGAAAATTCAAAACGTACGATAAATTATTCACGCTAAATCGAATACAGCGTTAAAACTTCATTCAAAATGTGCGTCTGAGATGTTAGGTATGCACTTTGCAACAAAGAAACTACATAGGACAGAATGACAACGCTTTTCATATTCAGTTGAACATTACAATGTTCAAAAATCGTTTTCAATATCTGAATTTTTCAAGTTAAAAGAGTAGAAAAACAGATTAGCTTGCTGTTCAAGTTGTTTCTATGAAACACTCAAAAATTGTTATCTATAACAATCTATGCTCGTTTCAACTTAGATTAATCCTAAATACAAGTGCATGCGGGCACTTTTTTGTTTTTGAGCTTGAGAGTTTGAGCCTAACATGGGACATAGGAGTCTAACAAAAATGGATAAACTTGTCAAAGCATCTGTTATTTAGATATTTAATAATTAGAAATTTTCGCTCGAGAGCTGCTGATTTTGATTTCTTTCCTCTGCAATTGCATTTTAATCATTTAAACTAAAATTGAAAGCTACAGCTCCCCAAAGAAAGTTTTATATCTTATCCTTTATTTTAAACATTTATCGCACAAAAGATGATAATTCAAGTTTTCAAAAAAAAAGAAAAATTTAAACTTTATTTTTTATATTTATTTTAAATATTTTATATTTATTACTATGGCTATTTGATTAACATCGATATGTTATTCATATTGCCATTGGTATAACATTGCCATGTTATTCCTATGGCCATTGGATTAACATTGCAATGTTATGTCTGTGGCCATTGACTTAACATTGCAATTTTATTCCTACAGCCATTGGGTTAACATTCCTATGTTATTCCTATGGCCATTGGCCTGTGTATTTGCATCCAACACAGATGTGCATTTGCATTTACTGGGTCGGTGCACTCAAGCGATTAAACATACAAACGAAACTTTTCTCTGTTGCATAATAGCTTGTCCATCTATTTTTATCTTAAAATGATAGCAAGAATGAGTGCCAAGTCATTTCTAAAGTGAGCTGACGATTTTAATTCGAAAATCATTACGAAATTAAGTTTTTCCATTGAAAGCTAAGTTGAAGCTTTGTCTTAATATTTTTCTCAAATTTTATTTCGGCCATTGCTAATTGATATTTTCTTGTGTAATTTTAAATTTTTACAAAACAGCTTATATACTTATATAAAATTTAAATGTTTCTCTTTATTTTATAACTTGAATTATCATCTTTTGTGTGATACAAAACATTCTGTCGGGTGCTGTACAAGACCGAAATCTTTTAACGATCTATTCAAAATCACGTTTAGTACTTGTTCCTGTTGAACATTTATCATTCAAAATTAAAAGAAAAGATAAACGCCTCATTATAAGAAAGCGAATTCACGTGCCATTTGCACGGTTCTTTTAAATAGTTGAAGTTCTACGTAGTTCTAAAAACTGAAGGCAGAGTTATTATAAATACGCGAACACCAAAAAAGCGCTCTACTCTTTGAAGAGTAAATAAATTTAATACTTTACTAGTCTTGTTAGACGTTTACGATAAATAATGACCGTAAATTCGCTTTACAAGTGCAATAAAAAAAAGTTTATCTTCAGGCTGAGTTTTTATTGCTTTAGCATGAGCAGAATGGTGTTTTGCATAATTCATAGATAAATCTTAAGAAAAGTGAATTTGGGCGCAACTTGAAATTCAAATTTAAGACCTTCGAATACCGATGATGTTTAATAATCAAGGCAGAATATATAAAAAGCAAATGTGCAGATGTTTACCAAACTCACGCTAATGGAGTAGAACAAAAAATTGAAATGCAGACGACAATATGCTAATCGAAATAGTTCCGATAAAAAGCAAATTACATTAAAATATTTGCTGTAATCGGGCAATAAAACGAAATACAACTCAGCTTGCGTTTTAAATTTTATCGCATTGCTTTTGTCAAAAACAATTTCCCCGACGTTGTGTGAAAAAATGCGATTGAAAGCATGTTGATTGCATCGAAAACATGCAATTGTGAATTAATTGTTCCAGATTTCAACTTTACACTTTTCAAATCTGCGATCGCGGTGAAAAAAATTAGATAAAAATGCGCCTCATTAGACATGTTAAAAAAGGAATTAGAATTTACGCCTCGCGCTTCAATTCGCAAGTTTCATCCAAAATATGAAACAAAACAGTGATTTCGAAATTACGAAAATGTAGAGGAATTGAATACAAATCTCACCTTTATCAGTTTGTGTGGTTGTAAATAACAATGCTTTTGTCATTTCTGTGAAATGATTTTGAATAAGCGGAAATTTTAGAAAGAGAGAATAGCTTTGAATTAAAAAAAAAATTTCGCCAATCGATGGAAGCTGAGTGTCTTGGCTTCGATAAGTCGCGAATGATTATTATAACAATGAATATGAATATCACAAATATTTTAGTTTCCTATTTTAAGCGCTTTCATAAACTCGCTTGAGGAAATGGTGGCAGATTTGTTTGCTAAACATAAGCGTAAACGTTTGTGTAAACTAATTGAGAAATGTTCAGCCGTTAAAAGCACTTGTAAATGTTTCATTGGGCCAAGTTAAACAAGAAATTTACAATATTCACAAATAGAAAATGGTTCCTATTTAAAGGAAATCAATTGATTCAATACTGGAAAATAAATGTACAATATATAAACTGTACAGTGTATGTAAAAAAATTAGTGACCCTTAATTGATCAAATACTCATTGAATTCATTCTAAAACGGTTGCGTCGTTCATTGCTTTAATCCACTTTTCTACAATTGTCATAGTTTCACCTTTGAATAGCAATTGAGGTTGTCCAGGATGTACTAATCTGAACAATAATTTCGAATCTATGTTTTCGTGTGATTCTGATGCAGCAGTTACTTGATAACCGAGCAGAGGTATACTTTTGATTGCGGCCACATCTTGACTGGCTTTGTACGAATATAAAACTTTGTTCTTAATCACGAACCATCGTTTTTTCCAATTTTTACCCTCTTTTATATACAAATAACCGCTCATCGAAGAACCAGTGTCGTTTGCGGTTACCTATTTAGCAAATTGAACAATTTAATTTTTGTTAAATGATATTTAACCTACTTCTTGAAGTACTTTAGGCACATGATGACGCCTTCTGCCGCTCGAGCGGATGTTTATTCTTTGAAAAGAGGCTTTAAGTGATTCTAAATTAAGATTTGAGAAATGTCCTGAGCCCGTTGCCGTTTCGTCGCTTTCAGCTTCGCCTGAAGATGCTTGAAGTGTACCGTTGCTTAACCTTTCCATTTGTTCTTTGAGTGTAATGAAACAAGAATCACAAACACGATCAGCCCTAAACTTTAAATATTTCAATGGTGCTTTGTTCGGTGAACAATTAGAACAAACAACTCTTCCACAAGCTCGGCAATGATGTCGACGAAAAGTAACAGTGAATTCAGACATACAAACTTGACACATTGTAACACGAGAATCGGGAACCCAAACAGGTGCTTCATGACCGAGGAGAGGTTCGACGGGCTTTCCATTAATAGGATCATTTCTGGTGAGAGTGCTTCGACGATCAGCATATTCATGGATCGCTTTCCTCAAAGCATGTATCCAACTATCTCGCTCTTCGAGAGACGAAGCAGAGAGGATGACAGATCTAGTTTGGCTAATAACACTAAATTCGTGTTGGAAATCCTCTTGCTGAGGAACTTCTACTCTCATTCCCAACAATGAAAGTTCGTGATTAAGTCGATACACTCCTTGTTGGATGGTGGTTAAGTAAAAAAGACAGTCGTTGCACAAAATAAATAAGCGAGGCTGCATTTCTTTTCGCGAGAGTTTTTTCAATTCGCCATCTTTGAGAATAATGCGCCCAGGCTTTACAATCTCATGTGAGCCAATTAAAGAGCTTTGTATTCTTAGCAATTTTGCAAAATTGTTTTCTTCCTTCATCTTTTCATTTGCATGTTCAGCGACTTGAGAGACGATTTCCAACGCTTTAACCGCGTCTACATAGTCCGGATGTTCTTCGCTTTTCAAATGTCGTAAGTATCTTTGAAGGAGCAATTTGTATTGTGGAATTCGTTGCACAGGTTTCAACATGTAGTGTTTGATGCATAATTTCTCACAAATTGGTGACGATTCGAAATCCTTCAATGACTGCGCGAATGCTTAAGAATAGATGATTAAATTGAAAGAGAAACGCCTAATAATTATGATTATAATTACCAGGATACTTTTTCATCGCTTCGTCGAGTTCGTTGCACATCTGTTCGAATTCAACTATATAAAATGAATACTGCTTTAAATAAGGACCAATTTTAACCAATACATCGGCTATTTTTTGTCGTTGAGGCCACTCATCTAATCTTTTCTTAAATTCTTCCAACAACTGCTCGTTTATCACTTGAAGTTGAGGTAAGTATTTAAAGATTGAATTAAGAACGTCCTCGGGTAAGTGTCGGCTGACAGCTTTTCTAAAATTAGTATTTAGCAAGCGAAGAACATTTACAAAGACCTCTTCAGAGGTCATAAGCTCTTTGGCAACAAGATAGACATCGTCTTTCTTTTTCGAGCTTTCGCACACCTCTGAACCGGCGGATGAGACGGTATCGTCATCCGAGGTGTATGGAGTATCGCCGTTATCAACTGGTGGAGGACTTAAAAATACTAAGGCATTATCACAAGTTGAATCACTTCGAATCGAAGAACGCGGTGAATTTAACACAAATGATGAGCGTTGGTCATCGTTGACAGTGCTTTCGGTGATTACAGGAATGTTTCCCTGTTCAGAAGAATAATCAGAGTCGGTGAAAGAAGAATTTGTTGAGTCATTGTCCGACATTTTGACATGAAACATAAATCGACAAAGCAATTAAAGTCGAAGTAATATAATTTAGACTTATCAGCGCACGTTATCAGCACAAAACTTATTCACACAAAAAGGGATCGCCAAAATCATAAGCGTCGAGAATATAAAGCTCGAAACGCTTGCCGAAGCACGTAATTGAACATGTTTACTAATCAGGATTGAATGAAATGCATGTACACACTATTCTGTCAACTGATTCGCAGTAATGTTTCGCAAAAACGCGAACGCAAAAATAGAGTGAATGCGAGTGAAAAGAGAGAAAAGCGAAAAATATACGAAAGAAGAGAGAAAAAGTTGTGTTTGGACTAAATCCAATTTGTTCTTAACACCAATTAAGCGCACAGAGAGAAGAGGAGAAAAGATTTTAACAAAGAGAGAGAACAGATTTTGTTTAACAGTTAAATCTTGTTTAAAAGTACAGAAAAAAGAGAAAAGTGTACACAGAAATGTTTGACAGTAAAAACACATAATTTGTTTACCAATCGGAATCACTCACTTCGCCTTTTTTCTCGATCGATCTCTGTTGTAACACCTGTTGTAATTCCTTTTGCAAACTGGTCGATCGCAATACTTCGTCAGTTGTATCTTCTGAATCGTCTTCGTCCATTTGCTGACGCTTCTCTTTTGCTGCTTTTCGCCGTTGACCATTTGCAGTCGAAGAAGCAGTCGTTCTGCAACTACCATATTCGGGCGTTTTCTCGCTTGATTGCTGTTTACTTTCACTTTCGGAACTACGCTTTTTATGCAATTTCGCACTTCGCTGTGAAGCTGTTGGCGTTGCCTCTGAAAACGATAAAAATTGACTCACACTGGTATCTGGACCAATAGAATCGATATCCGCGAATGTATCTAGATCAGTCGCTTCTTCTTCTGCATCATAATAACTTCCAATTGTCACTGTAGAAGCAATAGATGCATCATCCGAAAATCTACGTTCAGAAGATTGTTGGGGATATATTGGCGACGCAAAGTTTTCCTGACTAGTTGTTGCAAATTCATCCTCTTTGTATTCGGGCTTACTTTTAGGGAAGTTTGCGTTTACATCCATCACTTTTTGCGTTGAAACTTCATCGATTGCGTACTTCCCGACGTTTGTTTTGCTCTCGTTATCCGTTAAGTCTTCGAAAGAAGTCTGAACTTCCTTTTCATATAACTTAAAAAGACCGTTATCAGTGGTACTTACTGCTGCATCTTTCAATTCACGTCCAGATGGACTCACACTTCTTCTTATTACTGAAATGGATGACTGTCCCACGTTCATAGATATTGGAAGGGATTCTAATTGCTCTTTTTTCGCTGACTTTGATCGTGGTCGCGGTGGCACAGGTGGCGGTGGAAGTGGACGGTCTTTCATTTTATCATGAATATCAGTTTCTTGAGCAATTTCTTTTGGCTTTTTTGCACCTTTATTAACAGAAGAATAAATTGGTTCGTTATCTACCTGTAATCCTTCGGGCAATGGAGGTCGCGGAGGAACGCAATATTGGATAGTCAGACGATATCCTGTTGAATGCTCTAATTTATGGCCGTTGTTCACTGGCAGCTCTTTCTTGCGGAGATAAAGCTCAGTTAATGAACGGCATCTTCCAGTCTTCCAAGCAAATGCTTTCCAGTAGAGTGGATCCGTAGCGAGAATAGATTTATCGGGCCTTGACACCGCTGCCCTTGAGGGTCTCAAACTGGAAAAGCGTCTTTTTATTCGTGGTGGTCTACGAGGAGGAAGTCCTTCTGCGACAGGCTCATATTGGTTTATGCTAAAAGGTCTCCCGGTTGGTGGTTTCCAATCAACTACACCTGATGTCAGTGTTTTCGGTCTTTGATATGAGGGATAAACTTCTGGCAAGGGTGGTCTTATTGGTTTTGGCTTTTTTGGTTGATCATAAGCATTTTCTTCAGTTGTCACTTTTCGTTCAATATTAGGTGTAGATTGCGACATGAGCAATGCAAGGCGTTCTAAATTTCTTTCTTGCCAATTTTTTCGCACTGTTTTATAAAAAAGTCTAGGTGGTACGCGATCAATATTACTCATGCTTCCATACTCTCGGTTGAAGTCAATTGTTTCCATCATAAGTTCATTGTCAGCTAACGAAGGCTCATACGATGCTAAGTTTTCAGGTGGAGGGGGTCGAGGTGGAGGTTGCCTTTTTGGTTTTTGAACCAATAATCGATTACTAATAACAGGTTCGGAGGTGGCAGGAATTATCTGCAAGTTTTGTCTATGCTGAATATCATATTTGCGTGGAGGTCTGATCGGTTGCGATTCAGATGCTACCAATTCGTATAAATGTTCGTTCGTGATTCGATTATCTTTCTGTTGTCGTCGAAATGTAGATCGTCGAGTTTCAACAAGTTCGGAATCAGAAAAAAATTCACCTTCTGAATCGGGATATCTTTGTTTGTATTCAACGAACAACTCCTGTTCTATCTTTTCGTACTCGTGTACTGGTTGCTGAGCAGGGTTTGGTTTAGGAAAAAAGTCTTTTACTTTGCTTTTAATTTGTTGCATACTTGGCAACGATTCTAAAGCTTTATTTTTAAATGTTTGCAACTTCTTTTTCGTGTCTCGAAGTTGGCGTTTGATTTTGCGCTTATTACGGCGTCTATCGCTTTCGATATCACCTTCGGACTCAATATGTATACCCGCATCTTCTTCACTCATTTCGGTTTCAAACTGTGAAGTGGTTTGATCTTTAGAAGTTGTTGGATGTTTACTTCCATTTAAATGTAATGGTTGTACTCTTGTTAATTCAGAGGCTGATGAATTTGCAAAATGTGGTGACAAAGGCTGGCTGGAAGAGCGCTTTATAACGTCAACATTGTAGTAATGGTGCTCGTCGTGTTTTGATAACACATTTTCAAAATTTGTAGCACAAAATTCATTGTTTACAAAATTTTGTTCATGAATTTCTTCACTTTCTGAAACCTTATACGGCTCTGGTACTTTGCAAGGTTCTTGTTTCAAGTTTATCTCTAAAGAAGTGCTTTCGAGAGGAAGTTTCTCAATTTCTTTTGATTTATCTGCAATCGCACTCTCACTAGACTTAATCTGCATTTCACCTATTATTTTCTTGACTAATTCAACACTTTTCGGTAAAATCTCTTCTTTTTTTCGCTGTTCTTCAGCCTTTTTTCGCCGAGCTTCTTCCTCTTTCTGCTCTTTGGCTTTTCGCTTTTCTTCATCCTTTCTGTGTTTTTCTTCTTCCTTTCGTTGCTTCTCTTCCTCTTTTCTCTGCTTCTCTTCTTCTTTTCTCTTTTCTTCTTCTGCTTTCTTTCTGAGTTCTTGCTCTTTGCGGTAAAGCTCTTTTTCTCTCTTCTGAAGATCAGCTATCAACTTTTTCTTCGCCTCTTCCGCCTTCCGTTGCCTTTCTTCATCTCTCTTTTTCCTTTCTTCTTCTATCCTCTTTAAATCCTGCTCCCTTTTCAATTCGAGTTCGACTCTTCTCCTTTCTTGCTCTTCTTCTTCAAGGCGTAGCTTTTCTTCTTCGCTCAACGATTCGACAACAGGCGGTTCTTCACTTTTCTTTTTGTCATCGCGTTTACTAAATATGGTTTTTACTTTCCCGCTTAACTTTTTCACTTTAGATTTAATTTTCTCGGACGCTTTACTTTTTTGAGTTTGAACATTATCCTCCGGAATATCTGTTAGTTCATCCTCACTTCTCAAAGTAGCTTCAGATAACGCGCAGCTGTTATCTTCTAATTCGTCTTCAGTAATGGTGATTGTTGGCATTTCACAAGAGATGGATTCCAAAGCATCAGTTGATTCTTGGGATTCCAAAGATTTTTCATTGGGCAACACTATTTTAGGTTTGACCCGAAAAAGGCCTTCGTTTTTTAACAAATTTTCACCTTGTTCGGGCTGAGCTGACATACTTCGTTCATCATCTGCGAGATTGCTCTTGTCGTCGGAAGCAGAACGGCTAGAAAGTTTCTCAACGGCTGCCGTTTTCTTTGCCAAATTTATCACCTCCTCAGAAGTAGATTTGGCATATCTTTCTATTTTCGGCGACCCTTTTTTACGATGCTTTTTTTGTTCTCTCGAATCTTCAGAGTCTTCATCATCTTGACGATTACTTGATAAAAGCCTTCTGTTCTTTTTAAATCTTTTATTATCCTCAATATTTTTACGCTTCTCCCCTGGGGTACGATTTGATGCTATATTTTCCTTTGCTATCTCTTCCTCGGTTTCTTCAGGAATGACATTGCCAGACATGTATTTGGTTTTAAACCTTGCCAGGTCAACTTCCTCAACCCCTTTTTCATCGGAAAGTTCGTCTTCTGAAAAGCTATCTGATAAACGAACGTTCGTAGCTTCAAGAGGTTTCGCAGCATGAAACACACCAGGTCGAAGTTGAAAAATAGACTCTTTGTTCAGTTCATTAGCATCTTCAGTATAACCGAAAGAACTTTCTGTCGGCGGTTCGTTGTCTGAATCAATATAAGGATAGTTTTCAGAAGCCAATGGATCAAATTTTTCTCCATTACTCCTCGGAAATGTATCAGTTTTACTTTGAGAACTGCATCTATTCAGAAAAAAGTTATCATTAAAAAACGATAATCATTTTGCTACATACTTCGAAGGAAGTGCCTTTTTTGCACCTTCCCATGCTTTATGCACAACGGTCAGAGCCAATTTTGTGCAACATTGTTGATCTTCGACGGATGATGAAATGCCCTCACCACCAGAGGCATACTGTTTTCTCATTGCTTCAATACGAGATTTGTCATCATCTGTGATTTTTTCTTTTTCATTCTGAACACTTTCCATATCCTCAATTTTAACTTCAATTTTTGGTTTCTTTGGCAAACTTGGAAAAAAATGAATTGATGATCAGAAATTATGAAAGATCAAAAGAAAATCGTAAATAAACACAAATTCCAATAAGCATAAAAAAGAGTTTTCAAAATATTTAATATTGATTTTGTACTATTCGATAAAACTGTTTGTTTTTGAATTTAAATGATTTCTCTTAAAAATAAATCGTGATGGGACAAAAAGAATTGAAAATTTTGCAATTGTTTCACACGAAATCGCGGCGTTTATATCCCATTCTGTTAAAATAAAGTAAAAATCAATGAAGAAAAAGAAATGTTGTGAAAACTCTTTTTAATGCATGATTGGCTTTGTGATAAACATCCGAAAACATCGTAAACCTACCTTTCAGAAATGTCACCATCAGATTTTTCTTTATTGTTTGTAGCTTTTGATGTATTTTGAGAACCAATCATTTTTTATTATTTCAATAACATTGATGACACGTTGAACAGAATTCGTCTGACTATCAATCTTGGTTCTCCGTTCCCCTTAAAATGTTTAAAATACCTGTGATGCTAATTGATCCATTTGTGGTTAATCCGGGAGGTTTTTGGGGCACAGGAGGCTTAGGTCGTGCACCAAAATTTGTTTTTCTTTGGATGATACAATCGTTCACTCCTAGTAATTTGGAACGTAAAATAGATTTTCAAAGAGATATACAGTAGCCGTTGATGAATATCAAGGCACGAGTTGAGCTTTTTGGACAGAAAAAGAAGCTCAAAAAAGCGGAAGAAGAGAAGAAACGAAAGCAAATTTGAATGAATTTATGAAAAGAAGTTGGAAAATGCACGAGGAACAGCGAAAGATGTAGAATTGAAAACAACAGTTTAAAAGCAAGAAAGTTATTGTGAATAAAATACGTTTCATATATTATTCTCTGGTTATTTTTGGTAGCGTTCGATGCGACGATCGCTTTCGTCTTTAAATAACAACTAAGTTAAAATCTCATTTTGGCTTTTAGCCACAAGTGATACGAAAGAAACTACGAGTGGCTCTTTCGCTTCAAACATTTCTTTTTTGTTTTTGTAACCTTTTTCTGTGTTTTGGTTTGAAGTAAGTGTTGCTCCAAATAACGAGTAAGCCTTTATAGTCTTTGGTGGTGGCTGAGGTTTGCTTCCGACTTGTGATTGTTGCTTCACGAAACATTGTCTCCGTTCGACGACAACACTCACGATGTTTTCAATCGTTTTCGTTTCTGTTTCAAATGAAGCAAATTTTATTAAAAGAAAGAAGAGTGCGAAAACGAAATAAATGTGAAATAAAATGACCTTCGCTTGAGTTGATCATTGATCGCAAAGCTTAATTCGCTTTTTGCTCGTCGCTCGCCTCGTTAAACGATTAGTGTTTGTAGTCGAAACTGCTTCTCACGAATCATAACCAACTTTTAAATGCCAGCCGTTTGTTCGTTTCGTCTTCTCTTGCTTCTTGTTTTCGAATCGAAGTTCGCTGCCTTCCGCAAAATGGCGAAAAAAGAGGCGAAAATTAGAATAACAAAGGACAATAAAGTTGTAAAAAAATAAATAAAAATTTAATTTTGCCAAAAACGCGAAAATGCGATCAATTCGAAAACATGACACACACACGCAGTCACACTGCGCGGTCGCTATGGCAACGTTGTTATCACGAATGATTCACGAGAGGGCGTTTTCGCGTTTTGCGGTTTGCCGAAAGCGAATTTATTTCGCTTTTCAACCAATTTTTGCTTTCCTCCTTTCGCTTTGCGGAAAATCCTTTTTAAATTCAATTTATTCCTTCTTCAATTTAAGCACAATTTCAATCATTCTTTCTTTTCTCTCTCTAGCATTGCGTCACTAGTCGATTGCCCACTCACCAATTTCATTGCTCGTTGATTCGTGATTTCGTGATCATTGAATTTTGTTCGAATGCGGGTTTTCAATTTATCATTCGTTGTTGACATTTGTCGTAAAGCAAAAAATGCGATCGAAAAATTGTTTGTTTGATTGACGTGCTTTTGTCGCGATAAATTGATAGCTGACGTTTTTATTTAGAGCACAAATTAAAAATACTCTGCAAACAATTCCGTTGTTTACGCACGTTCACAAAGCAATGTTACAGATAAACTTTTTTTTTCAAATGGTTTCAACACATTAATAACATAAAATGTGCGTAAAATTAAAGGTGCAACATGTATTGTAAGCGCTTTGCTTCTAACATTTGCCAATATTTATGCGATGAAATAATTAAATTGTAACTCGAATTAAATAACAAATGCAATTAGCGAAATTGCAAGAGAATTCTTTGACACACAGTTCTTGCTTAGCAAATTCCATTTTGTGATACTATGCTAGATAAATCGCAAAGTAATTTTATTTAGATTATTAATTAATTTATCAATGAATGCAAAAATTGATAAACACATAAATTGAATTCATGAAAAATGAATACAATGTGTTTTTCTTTTTATCAATTAAAAAACAATTTAACTTCGTTGATTAGAATCGACTGTCGTGTTTGTTGGTTATTCGCTGAATTCATCGTTTTAACTAATTGACAAAAATACTTTCGTTACATAGTAACAAAAATCTGTAAGCAATCAAAAATTATGTTTAAATTGCAAATCTCCCTGACTTTTATTAACAATGGCATTGAATGGAAGCGAGAATTTGGTATGGTTATCATAGAAACAGTCTGCCATAAAAATGAATCATTTTTAAATGGAAGAACTGAGAAATTGAACAGTCACTAATGTGTGTGTGTGTATGTGTGTGTGTGTTTCAATCGAAAATTTCATTTGAAATATGTTAAGAAATACGAGATCGAATAATTTAAGATTCAGACTAATCGAAAAATGTTGAACGCTAAGATAAATAAAAGAAAATCTAAATAAAAACAGGGCGATCAAACTACACTTTTCATAGAATTGAGTGATTACGAGTGACAAATAACTAAATCTAAAAGCATTTCGATTCGCTCTCTTAAATGTTCTTTTTCTGACTTGTTTATCAAAATTACCTGCTTTTCGAGGAAGTTGAGAACATAAAATGAGTGAGCTTTGATGACTTAATTACATAAATTCACGGCCATGTTCATAAATATTCATAGTGAATGTGTGAATAAGTTTTATTTAAAATTTGTTAACTTCGCATAAAATAAACTGTTGCTAATCATACCTGTTAAACGCTTGCAATGTTACACATGGATCATCGCCAATTAAATATCAGCCATTACCAAGAATTTGTGCTTCGATAAAAATTGCAATGAATCCGGTGGTGATATGAAAAATATCGGTTAAACCAGGAAACAAATTTATCATTAAACTATTTAATCAATTAATAATAATCCATTGATTCACAGTCGTTTTCCCATGTTCGCATGTAAATGTTGCTAATAAATAAACTCTCTTTTCAAATTGCGTTTAAATTTACATGTAAACAAAATTAATTACAATACAAACCAGTATACATTAGACTTAACAGTAAAATGAATTAAACACTTCATTATCTTGTTCGGGTCTAAGTTCCGTTCACTATCAACTTTGTATGATTTTTGCTGTGATGAGGAGGCGACAACAAATCCTTGTACTCGTGTAGCACTTCGCGCAGTGATCTGTTTACTTGAGCACAGTTAGAAAGCGTACAATCAACTAAATGAGGATACAGCGAAATTAACTGATCCCAGACACCGTCTTCAACTGCAAAGTAATTAGAAGAAAAAACACATCAATAAATAAACTAAAATCGATATCTAAGTTCAAAACTTAATTAGTCGAGTAATCATTACCAGTTTCCGGGGGAACTTTTTTCAGCGATGAAGCTAATGTCGCTAACGCTTGAAGAACGAATGATATTTCACCCATTCTGTGTCTCGGCAAAGGACATTTTCCGCTCAACTTCTCGTCTTCGACATATTTTATGACCACTTCATGGAAACGCTGAAGTAGCGAAGTAACAGCTAATTTGTTAACCAATCCCACTTCCGATACTGATCCATGGCCAGTTGACTGTATGAAAAGATTTGGATTGCCTTTCGGTCCGAGGAACGAAAATTGTAGAAGTGTTTCGAAACAAGATCGAGCGAATTCTTCCCGCAATTTTCGCGTTGAGTCTGTATCTATACAAAAATATGATTGATAACAATGAAAACATGTTTAAGGTTTTCGAACGATTCATAAGCTCTATCAAAATTCAAAGTGAAAAACTTCATTGTTAATAATAATGATATGATAGTTAAATCGAAATATTAAGTTTCATCTGACTAATGTTTAGATGATGTACAGTTCAGAGAATTGATTAAATTTGCTCAAAACAACAAAAAAATCAAGTGCTTAGAGTGATTAAGATGAAATGTTTTCAAAATGAATTTGAAAATTAAATCACAGACGTCTGATGTTTGTTATATATTTGATTTCGCAGAAAGCGACTATCTAATTGCTTGTTTGTCGATCTCATCTCGTATTATCGACAATTGAAATTAAAAAACATTTTAATGAGACACAAGTGACTGATGTTTGAGTGTTTTTGCCAATCGCAGAGTTAAGATTTATTATTGTAAAAGCGAATATGATGTAATTTTTGATAGGTTTTATATTACCAACTGGAGAATCGCTGGTGGCTGAGTGTATTGATCCTTTATTCAGAATTGACACTATTTGCAAAACAAATTCTTTCGGCATCTGGCCAGCAAAAGGTAAAATACTATCTCTTATCACTTCGACCACTTTTACGTCCAAAGCTTCATCGAATTGTTGATCTTCAAGAGTGGCGTTCGGCGAAAGTCTAGTATTCGGAAATAGAAATGCTTCCAAGCAATTGGCGAGATCGGCCCAAATACCGATAAAATCCGAAGCTGCGAAGAAGTAAAAATAAATAATGAGCGAAGAGCGAGTAAATAAAGTGAATGGAATAAAAATAAAATGAATGACTTTTATTACCGTGCTGTCTGGCGATAGGAAGGCCGATTTGGAGCACATTCAACAAAACATTTACAGCCAATTTCCATGTCGTTTGTGACGGACATGAGTATTTCATGTACAAAGGAACCTTTAGCGTCTGTTTGCGAAAAAGAATGATACATGAGTAAAAAATTGAGCATTAGCGCCTTGAAGCTGAAGTGCATTTTTTAAGCTTGCTTGTGGCTGTTTTATAATGAATTAAGTATTCAAATTACATAACTTTAGATTAACATTTCGGCTGCTTTATAAATGCGACTTGTTTCTGTTATGAGAATATAAATGTAATATTTTATTACGATATATTGTGTAACCATTTGACAAGAGGTGGTAACTTCGCTATTTTCGTAATTTGTTGCTAACAGATTCACTTTTTGCGTAATTAACCGAGCAGATCATTGGATACAAAACGTTACCAGTAAGCGTAGTTCGAAAAAACACCGAATAGCTGAATTTGAATTCGGTGGGAGATATTGGACTGCGCAATTTATAATAACCGCGATCGTACAAGCGTCGTCATCGCCAGCGTTCATTATTCGCTTTATCTATTTGTATTGTTTGCTCGATTCTTTAAAAAGTAAAGCAGCTTTTTTTGTTCAAAAGTTAAGTGAAAGGTTTCTGACCACTACTTGGCTTCGTTTTCAAAGTCGATTAATCAAGTCAAGGTGATTATTGATTTTCTTATTCGCTGTTTGTGTGCAGGCAATTATTGCTTTTCGACTCATCATAATTCGGATGAAATCGAGTAGCGAAAGAGCAAAAAATTTTGTTATGCTGTGTTACATTAAAAAAAAAATCGCGTCAGCAAAGGTCTTCACACGCAAACATCCGTCGAGTGGTTTTTTAACAATCTAAAGAATCTAATGGATTCGCTAACGATTGCGTAAATTTTTCGAAAACTTTATTTAATTAATAATATTTGTTTGTTACGTCAAATTGGCGATTAAAAAAGGAAATCAGTTATTCTGATTTTTTTGTGAGTGTATGTGTTTGCGACACTTCACATCGAAATTGTCGTTTGATGTGAGATAATTACACAAACAAGACACATACA
Organism: Dinothrombium tinctorium; assembly: GCA_003675995.1. Taxonomy (NCBI): domain Eukaryota; kingdom Metazoa; phylum Arthropoda; class Arachnida; order Trombidiformes; family Trombidiidae; genus Dinothrombium; species Dinothrombium tinctorium. The sequence continues at coordinate 37,385 of NCKU01000237.1, forward strand.
CACACATTACTCTCATCACTCAATCGGTGCGTTTTGCGTAATAGAAAAGCGCAATTCATTAATTCACGTTTTCTTCTCGGAATCGCTTCACTTTCAACGCATCTTTTTTTTCTGTTTTCTGCTTCGAGTGTTTTCCTCAAATATTAAAAACTGTTTATTATAAATTTTCATCATTTACTTAATAGTGATCATCGTGTTCACACCAACTAGAAAATCAATCATCACACTCATCTGTGCGCTCTGCTCTTTCGACGTGTTAACTTACCAGCAATTTATTTGGTTATCTCTCGTTTCGCGTTTATTTAGCAAGTGTTCAGAAGAACTTTTAAATTATTATCAAACTATTTGCAATAAGAATGACTAAGTTTAAGAATTCATTGAAAAATTCGATTCTATCGCGATCGCTAACTGAAGCATTTTACGAAAAAGAACATGAAGATGAACAGCAACAGCAACAATCGAATGAAATTTTCTCTACTCAACTTCAACCAGAAAGAAACGCAACGCCAACGAACAATTTCTGGGTACAAAAGTCTTATCAATATAAGGGTAAGAATTTTATGCTCTATATTTCAACTTCAGTGACGCTTGTGAATTGTATTAGATCACGTTTAATAGTGTTACGTTCAATTGGCGAAAGATTATTACCACTGTTAGTGTGTAGATATATATGTTCACTTAACCATTTTCAAACCCAATTCATTTAACTTGAAAAAAAAAATTATATTTTGTGTCGTGTTACTAGGCTGGGGAAAACGGTGAATTTTCTGCGAAAAAATTTTATGTATGAAATTTTTTCTACGTTCAAAACTAAATTATTCAAATCGGTGTCTCGTGTAAATTCATTTCAACTCAATTCACATCACGACTATTCGTTAATTTGACGATAAGTTACGCAAATCTTTGTTTGAATAACGTTCTATTTTTTTTCAACTATTACTGCAAATTAACAAACGTGAAGGATAAATATCAAACTGATCAAGTTCTCTCATTCTCTCTTTCATTTTTTTTGTCGTCAATTAAAAAAAAACTACTCGTATCATTTCAAATGAATCCGACTCAATTTCAAAGAATGGTAGATACACACGACTGTCGATTCAAAATGCTGAGTAAGGATTTCCAATTTCGATCTTTTTTCACGAATTTTGTAAAGAACCTTTTTTCTATCTTCAATTTAATAATTTTCACTTAAAAAAGCTATACATGTATTTTGCGTGACGTTGATTTTTTTACGTGTAAAAATTCTTCGAACAAAAAAAATAGATTACGCGAATATAGTCACGGCATTAAATACAAAAATACCGCGACAATATACATGTACAATGCTATGGCAGTGAACACGTATTACAAACAATTGCATGCTGCGATTGTAATTACGAATGATGAACATTTAAATGATGCGTAATCTAATCGCATTAATTAAAGTTTTTTTTTTGCTTCTTTTTCGTTAATACGCTTTTTCTCGGTTTAAAAGTGAGAGAAGAAAACAAGCAAAAAAAAGAGGTTTAATTTGTCAAGAGAAATCGTTTGTGATGTAAGACGTTTTCCGTTTACAAGTTCAGTTTATTTTTAAAGGAAAAATTTTGCATAAAATTTTACGGCGAGAGAAATAGCGAAGAAAGGAGCTCTTCTATAAATTTTCATCTACTCTCTTTTTTATATGTTGGATTAATTAAGCAATGTTCATAACGTCGACATTGATACTTTTTTTTCATCACAGCCTTCAAAAGATCATTGACAATAGTGTATCGCATTTAATTAGCATTTAACGTAAACGGCTAAAGTAATGGTAAATTGTTGCGTCAATTTATTAAGAAACAGCGACACGACACTCGTCAATACAATTGCTACTTTTTCTACTCCCTTTTTCTTTTCTTTGCATTTGATCAATGAAAAACTGATGAATTAATGAAAAATAATAATCGTATATAGCTTTTCTTAATTCATTACTTGTGAAAGTGAAAATTAACGCTTCCTCATCGTTATTAATAAGAACCCACTCATTTGTCTTATGTTTTCAGTGTCAAGTGGATCTTCGCTCCCCGATGACAGTAATTCTCTATCACCGTCTGGAATGGATTTAACTACATCAGTGACTGGAACTAACGAACAACAACAGCATCAACATTATCGTAGTGAAGACCATCAACAAGAGCAACGTATTCTAGATAATCGTCGATCAAAAATGATCACTGACAGTGGTTACGGTCACAGTTCAATTAATAATAATAGTCATCAACATTCTTCACACATAGACGTAACAAGTGTAGCCGCTGCAGCTGCAGCAGCAGCAGTATCAGCGACAAATGCAGCTACGGGAGCAAGTAATTGCAATTATCATATGTATATGAACGACATGTCGACCAAAGATATGATTATACGAAATCCTGTTCAAATTCCATCTACGCTACCGACAATTACCTCGTCAGCGACAACAGCGCTAAGTCCGCATTACGCTCAGAGACCATTATGGAATACAATAAATCACGTAAGCACTTTACCTCCACCGTCAACGAGTCCGGTCACTCATGTCGATCAAGCAGTGAATCCAATGATGCTAGATTCACCGCCATCGACGCTAGTATTACCGACGCTTAAAAAGCGAAAGCGAACTCCGCAACCGATACCGGACGAATGTAAAGACGGCGCGTATTGGGAAAGACGTAAACGTAATAACGAATCGGCAAAGCGATCGCGTGAGATGAGGAGAGTGAAAGAGCAGCAAACAAACATGAGAGTGATTTTCTTAGAACAAGATAATTTACGGCTAAAGACAGAGGTCACAATGCTACGAAATGAAGTGGAAAAATTGCGTGATTTACTCTACAATCGTAAGGATGATAATAAAATGATTCAATAAACAATTAGAATAACAAGCAATTGACAAATGACAGCGACTCTTTGTTGAAATGAGAAAAGCAAGGATGAAAAAGATAAATTGTCTCGAAAACGTCCATTTTTATAACGATCTCAAATTAATATTATTCTTAATTATAATAGGATTTAAAAATTATTTTCCACGTTATTTACCAATTTAAGAGTGATATAAAATCGAAGAAAAAAATTTTCTAATAAAAAGTGAAGTAAATATGAATTACGTAAGCAGTGTTTTCCTCTAAAAATTCGTGGTAAAATCCCTGCACGTGTTTTTGCCAGACTGGTATTTTTCAATTTGAATGCATTAAAAACGCAAAAAAGATAGTAAAAGGAATAAAAATCTTGCCACTCCGGTTATTTCCATGTGCATCGACGAACCCATGCGCATATATCGACGGTTATTTTTAATGTCTTGCTGCATTAGTCGTATTTTTAATTTTCTAGCCGCTCGAAAAATTATTATATATTGATCGATAATTGCGAAACATTAACTATAGACGCAATTCAATTCAGAGCACTGAATGTGCCCGCGAAAAAAGCTTCGTTACATATTTTCGCTATCTAATCAAAAGTAAACGGAAAATTACAAAATCCTTTTTTCAACAGTTTAATTCTCTCTTTCTAACATTTTTGCTACGACAATTTGGTCACGAAAAGCAATCGTCACTTGTTACGATGCAGCAAAAAAAAAAAAAACCGCTTCTTGCGTAAGGTGTGATAATTAAAATTAGCGTTTTAAAAATATTTAATTACGACACTATTCGTGAGTCGAATAAACTATGGGCAGACATCGTGTGTTTGCGAATTTATAGGCATCTGCGTACTTGTATGTATGTGAAAGTCGCATGGTTAGCCTCATATCTAAATTTTATTGCGGTGATAACTAAAAATTTCGTCAATCAGTGAGAGGTGACTGGTATATCGCAAGAAAGAAAAAACGCTTATATCAAACGTTTTGAAATTAAATCGTTAAGATTAAGTATAATTTAAAATGCAAAATCTTACGTATAATTAAGTGTTGATAAACAATATGCTTACACAATCGAATATGATAAAATGTTAATGAAAGCATTACTTTTTTAACTCTCGAATGTGGTAAACAATGTTAGGGGTAATCAGGCGAATAAAACGGATGATTAGCAGCAACCCTTGCGTCATTTTCATGAAAATCCGTTTTGAAAATTAATAAATTAGAAAATTAAACATAAATTTTATAGATTTCTTATAAATGAAAAATGGTATCTCAGTTTATTGACTAGTCATATCCTTTTATTCGCAGAATGCATAATTTAATTTTGCAAACAAAATGCACGCTGTGATATATTCTTCAAAGAAAAAACAAGTCAACACCATGTTCATTCAAAATAATGTTTCAAATGCTTGTTGAAATATAAATGCAACGTTGCTCGGAATTGCGCTGAATTGGTCCCCGTTGCAATGCTATCTTACGTGATATGATTGAAAAGCGAGCATTAATCACAGGATGTAATGTGTTTGGCTTAAATACTTTTCAACTTCGATCATATAAAATTGTTGGGTAACGGTTGATTGTGTAACATTCCGACAATGGTGGAAAATAAATAATTCTAGCGATTAAACTTACCTTAATGATTGCATGTAACACATGTCCTTTAATAACTGCTTTTGTGGATGCTGTTTGCTGATACAGGGTATACACCATTCTCAAAGCCCTCTCACCAAAAGGCACAAAATTCATTGTTAACCAATCTGACTATAGTACGGAAATCCTAATTAATTAAGGTCTAAATATGACTACTATAAAACTTACATTTATTTGTGCAAACCGAGTGTTACCAGGATTAAATGCATTGCAAATTTTAACATTCACCGGAGGATTGCATGCATAAGTCGAAAATGTTAAAAGTTGATTGCAAATCAATGGTAGTAAAGTTTCAATGTTACTATTTTGAGACGACATAATGACAGTCAAAATTTCATTTTGCAATGTTTCGATAACAAAAAATATGGCTTCTTGTAACGGAGTCAACATTGCTTGTTGCTGGTGGCCGAACCCATGAGCGACAGTTTGCGAGCCTGATTCTTGATATGAAGCGGCAGTTGCAGTCATCAAAAAGGCTTGCGTCGCTACGTCAAGTGGAACGGAAACAGAATTTTGAAGAACAGTTGATAGATTCGAAAAATCTTCGGGCGAGAAAACTACTTTTAAGTGCTGAAATAGATATGGAAATATTTGCACGTGTGATGTAAGAAATGTTTGCGATGGAATATAAAAAGATTCAGTGGAATTGAATTGTCGAGTATTATTTCCATTATTTTCTTCAATCGTACATTTAGAACATTCAATGCCAATGTTGCACCACACTTTCCAAGCCGCGGTCCAGATGTTCAATTTAGATTCACAATTTGTTTTAACAGCCGCTTCACCGGAAGGTGTCGAAGGAATACAGAGTACTTCTTGAAAACATTTCAAGGCAGAAAGTGAGACTTCAGGATTCTTCGACATAGCAGATGCTTCGATAAATCCAAAGAGGTGAATCCAAGCTTTTTCAAAGTCTTCTAAGCCGGAGACTAATTGATCGCGTTTTGAGCTAAAAACGCGAGCAACACCAGAAAGGGTCAAAACTTGTGTTTCAGACCATTGTTTCTGAGCTGTATTTCTTGAGTGATGAAGGAGAATTGAGCCAGAATTTCCTATTCCGGTAATCCCCATTGATTTAGGGACATCAGTTATCTTGTCATTCGAAGCAGTTGTAGAAAAAGTTCGAACACGATCTAAAAGCGGAAATAACACTTGCCAAAGAACTGCATGCCATAATTTGCCCTCGAGAACAGCTCCATGTGTTCCTAATGTGGAGAACAATGTTTGACTCGCTGATTTCCTAATTGATGGCCTTGAATCTGTGCACAAATCTCCAAGTCGAGAGAATAAACTCATCCAAAGACAATCGTAAGCTGGAAGAAGAGAGGAATTTTTCTCACTCTCTTTCTTTGTCTTTTCATCTTCAGATAAAAATTGTTTGATTTTTTCCTGATTTTGAAACAAAAAGTCTGCTATGTTCCATAATAATCCAATAGCAGTCAGTGAAACATTTAATTCTTTAACTTGTGATCCAAATTTCGCTGTAGTGTCTACTACAAGCACCAAACACATAGGACTTATATTTGATAAAAAATCGTTTACTATCAACTGCAAGCACTGAAATGCGAGTCTAATTAAGTTTTCGTTCTGAGAATCGTTTATAGCACCAACAATATCTAATGTCTGTGGCCATCCATCAGATAAAGAATCACCTGATGATTGTAATATCTGAAGAGTGCAATCAAGTTGCTTCTGACGTATGTCAGGATGTGAAACAGATGAGAGATCTTGAAGCGAAGCCAATATCATATATCTTCTATTTTCATTTTTGTTTGTTAATTCAGGCGAAGCTAATGCTGTCTTAACAAGAGAAGTCAACGCTTCAGCACCCCATTCTCTCATTTTCAGATGCGGATGTTGACAAACATCAAGTAAGTGACTTGTCAATGGTTTCCAAATAATATCACAGCGACTTATATTTACAATCCCAGTTTCGAGAAGCTTTGCAACGGCGAACAAAGACGGCTCACGATTATTGTATGCAATTTCCATTGATTCTTGAGACAATTTGATCAATGCATCAATAAGATGCAGTAATGCACCATCGTCCAATTCTCTGTAAAGAAGCAGTTTTGAATAACGTTTTTTGAAGTTGAAATAATTAAAAAGAATTTTGAAACTGTAAAAATGCACACTTACTGCGAACAGCGAAATACTCTCGATAATAGATTCGCCAAAGGTGCATAACTTTACAGGTAAGCAGTAAGAAAGCAAATTACGCTATTTAGTTTAACTCAATTAATTTTTGAGTCAACAATCATATTTTGCGCAGCATTCAAGAAAGTGAAAGTGAAAACGGCGAAAAAGTGATAGATTAAGAGTGAATTGGAGCAAAATGCATTATAAATATAATTGTTGACACAATCGGTGTCACAAAATATACTTACTGCGAGCTTTCAAATAAACGTGAAAGCAGAGCTGAAAGCACAGGTAAATCAGACATCGCTGCAGTTGTTATCAACGACGATGTCGAAGCACCAGCCTCAGTACCTGGTCTTGATGTTTGTAATGAGCCACCTGCACTTGGTTTTAGTCCTAAAATCCAAACTAAATGTTGTAAAGTTGTCAATACAATATGCCACGAATTCATCAATATGGAACCATGAGAATGGGCAAATGATAGAATTGTTTTCATGCATTGCAAATTTTTCGCGGTAAGCATTACTGGTCCTTGCGGTAATCCGGATGAAGCCTGACTGCATGGTAATGCTGTACCAACAGCTACGACTTGTTGCCGAAAATCAGATGATTCCGATTGTGGAGAACCAAGGTAAATATTTGGTTTTGATCCTGTTTGTTGCGACAATAGAATCGCAGCGTTAGAGGATAAAAGATTCATGTTTCCTGATGAGGAAGCATTGGACAGATCAGCACTCGAGGAACGGCTATGATTTAAAGTTGAGTCATTTAAGGTCGCAGTAGAATTAGACGGTGTTATATTTGTAGGAGTTGATACTTCAGATGACGAGGGTAGTTTAAAATTCAAAATGGGTAAATTATAACCAGCAGGAAGTGAAACTCGGCACGTTGCAGCAACCATACAATCGCGAGCCATAGGCAAATTGTAAATGCCATATAGCATTACTAAATCCTCCATTTGTTTGAGAATAATTTCTGTGACATTTTCATCTGTAGAGGCATCTAAGAGCAGCGAAAAAGCAGCCACAAGACCACACCAGCTTGAAGCTAATAATGCTTCATGAAGATTACGTTTCTCGTTGTTGAACGATTTAAGTCGTTCTAATTCCTGTTTAGTCGAACTTGATCTATCACTATTATCTTTGTTAAATGATGCCCGATCTTCATCTATAATAGATTTCACGCTGCGAACAACCTCTAACAAGCAATTATAAGCGGTTGTCAGCCCATAACCATCGGGCACAGTTGGTGGATCTAATTTATCTAATTGATCCAAAAGGAAACTTTTACTTTGACCGGGTAGAATATTAAACACAATCGGTATCCAAATTCCGCGATATAAAAATGCAGGTTGTGGAGTGATCGGAGTGTTTGAACTAATAACATTACTATTTGTTGTGGATGAGGTTGAAGTTGACGCGGTGGTAGAAGGCGCTGCCATAGTTGCAGCAGCAGCGGCATTGATCAAAGAGGACAACAAATTCGGAGTGATTGGAGGAGAAATAAAAACAGATTGTGTATAAACTCCGAGAGCATTGACAATATCACGGAATATTTTCGAACTGTGTGGTTTCATATCATAGAAAAGACAAAATGATCTATTAAATTAAAAAAGTCAATGATTTATGAGCGACACAAAGAAAAAACAAACCTAATGAGATTAGGCTGCATGCACATTTTATGAATCACTTCAAGAGCGAGTGCCCTTTGCCAACTTGGTTTGTCAGGTTCCAAAAATTTTACCAGAAGGGAAAGAAATATTTCGCTTTCGGTTATCTAAAAAACCAAGAATAGATCATTTATCAATTATATTTTGAGAAATCGAAATTTAATTTTCAATATTCCAAAAATTACTTACCAACAGAGTGTAAAACTTTTGAATTAAAACATTCACAATTCTTAACAATCGCATCGAAATTGGAAAAAATGGTTTGTCGGAAGAAATTAAATTGTTTTGAGTCTGATTGACATGTTGCTGCTGTTGCTGTTGTTGTAATTGCTGCAGTTGTTGTAAATGTTGCTGTGGACAGGGTTTGTATTTGATATTTGGCGAGAAGAGTTTAATGAGCAATGGACAAACGCGTTCTTTGAGCAAAAAGCTAAATTCTTCGTGTTTAAAAAAAATATCGGGGAAGGATGTGAATATTAATTCGAGTAGTTCTAATCCGAATGTTCGTGTCATTTCAGTCAATCCAACCAACCAGAAAGGCTGGTCGGCATTGACAAGTTGCACAAGGTCTTGAAACAGGAGGAATGCATCGCAAGCAGACGGACGTAAAGAACGTGGAGGGATTCGCGACCCAATTTTCAACTCATCGTATTTGATTTCAAACGTGGCATTATTTTCGCTCACTTCGGTTTCATCTTCTTTCTGTACTCTTTCGAAAATAACTGAAACCAATTGACGAATGGTCGCAGAAGCTGTATTATTTGTGGTTTGGTTTTTGGTGAAATGAAGACGGAAACAAAGAGCTAGAGCTTTGGACAATGCGTCGCTTTGAACAATATTATTTGTCGAAATCAAAAGTGTGATAGTTTGAAGCAATTTTACTTCTTCAGTGCCACTTTCCATTAGACTCCAAAGATTATTGATTAAATTAAATGCGGCAACTGATGAAATAGCTTCGAATGTGATCATTCGTTGAATTGCGGTTAACGAGATTTGAACCATTTTCGGCACTTTAGTGTCACACGCCATAAAGAACGGTTCTAAAATATCGGGACTTTCGGAAATAAGCGCTATAAAGAAAAAACAAACAATGTTAAAAAAACATAAGCACAGAAAAACGAGAATTAATTATCAATCATTACCCAAACGCAGATCACTATGTTTGGAGGCGGACGATCGAAGTTTGATGATTCCGGCTTCGGCCGCCTGTAAAAGCGTAACGATAGTGAAACGACCGAACAAATAGACAAGTGAATCGAGCGAATCGAAACGGTAGATTACCTCTTTAAGCGGAGGATGTTTCTTCTTCGCTTCATTCGAAATGCAGCGTAAATCGTTTTGCAAATTGTCCAACAATCGTTTGCCTCTTAACGCCGCATTATTACTCAGCGCTTCGTTTGCGGCCATTTCGCCGTCAAGCAATCGACGCCCGATCGGTTCGATGTGTGCACTCTTTTCGCCGAATGCGCTTTTTATCGCGAAAACGAAACTAAAACACGAAAAAACGAGTGTTTCTTTAAAAAAATTGCGAAAATAAAATTTCTTCTCTCTTTTCTTTCAAAACTCCGCCCTTTCGAAGACACGTCAAACACTTGCAATCCGTCGACAGTCGCGACCAATAGTCGCGTTCGGCCTCAAAAGCGCGTGTTTTAATTACTTGTTTTACGAACTGTTCTATGCTCAAACTTTTGATTTAATTTTTGGATTCGAAACAAGCGAAGTTTTAATGTTTAACTTCAGTTCGAAAGTTCAAAATTCAAAATTATACAAACTGTGTAAGTTCAAACATTCAAAATGTTCATTCTATTAAACGAACGTTGTAAAAATCATTGACTAAATGATTCATCTAGTTACAAATTTTCATTTTAATACATATTGAATGAATTGACAAATTTTAAAATTTTTAAATTCAAAAGAAGGAAGTTATAAAATTATTTTTTAAAACAGAAATATAAAGTTACAATTGCGATGATGCCAAAGACCAAGATAAAAATATAAAACACAAAAGGAACGCTTGTGCCAGTTGGCCTTTTTGTGCGCGAAGTTCTCTCGGCGTCACAATCATCGAAGAGAAAACCCAAGTTTGGTTTATATCTTTGTGACTAAGTTATAAAGAAAGAATTCGCATTAAGTCTGAAAGAATTTCACCTACAATTGTAAATTTATTTTGATCGAATTTAGCCCGAATCAACTGGTCTTTTTCCACGAATAGAAAATCGCTATTTGCTTCGAGTGATTGACGAGCGCTCGCAACACAACCGATCTCTAAGCCACTAAACATATTTGATAATAAAGTACAGTTTCCACATTTCACCAAATCATCGCAACTGTATAAACTTTCGGATCCATCTTTAATAAATGAAGAATGATAATATTTTGTTTGAATCCAACAGGCGTACATCTTTTGCAAATAGCAAACGCCAAACAGCACAGATCCATCCATCGATGTGACCAGCTTAATTTTAATATTTTGAGGTTGCCGCACAAAATTCAAACGTAGAAAATGAAATTTGTATGGTTTCTGTATTTTATCGTAACTAGTCATCCACTCATATACTCGATATCTGTCGTTCTATTAGCGACGAATTTTAAATCATATTTTTCGTTCGTTTTAACTCACATAAACAAAGTAAATTGCTGATTTATTATCTCCACCATGCACCACTCCTGCTGCGTCTAATGGAATATCATCGGCAACAAGTGGCCAGCGTTTCATAATTGGTTTCTTTTTGGTTTCACTAGTATTCATTGATAGATTAAATGTCGCAAAAAAATCGTCTCTGAACAAATAAACAATATCCGGTTCTTGAAAAAACATCGCATCAATCATTAAGCAAGCTTTCTTCAAAAAGAAATGAGAGAAACTATTGACATCAAATTTCAGTGTTACGAATCGGGTACCTTTGATTCTTTTGGTTGAATCAAATGAACAAACAAGAAAATCAGCACTGCTACAAATTTAGTTTGATTGTTCATTGCTTTTGCAACAGTGTTGGAAAACGAAAATGGCTTATGAGCAAATTAGATTCGAATGTTTGACAACAATATTGATTTTTTTTACTTTATGCATTGAAGAAAAATTTTAGTTCTTATCAAAATCTTTTTATTGTTAGCGTAAACAAGCAGCAATAGTCAAAATTGTAAATGCAACTAATTTTCGTTGTTTTTTTCCCCCGACAAACGAAAAATTAAGCATATTTAAGTTTAAATCGATCTCCGATATCATTAACGATTCTAATAACTTCATCTAACATTTCTCGTGTATGTGAGGCTGAAAGACAGAATCTTACTCTGCTTTCAGTAAGCTTTACTGCAGGATAGCCGACACCAATAACGCCAATTCCTTTCGCTTTCGCTTCCCGAATAAATTCACTAAAGAAAAAACAAAATTGGCAGCACTTGTTTCAATATAACAAAATTTACCCACCATAATCTTCCTATGATGCAAACCATTAATGGTACAACGGGCGAATGAGGATGACCTTTCACAACAAATCCAAGGCTTTTAAGTTTCTCTCTGAAGTAAACTGTATTCTCTGCCAAAATATTTATTCTCGTTTTTCCTTAATTCAAAAGATCAAGATCAAGCTCTAAAAATTTCCCAAACCTTCGCTTTTTCCTTCGGCCATTAATACTTTGAGAACTGAAATGATTTGTTGTATAATTGGCGGTGCAATGCTACTAGCGTAACTAAAGCTATGTGAATAGATTCGAATGTGATCAACGATTTGTTTCGAACCAGCAATGTAACCGCCTGCTGCCCCAAAGCTTTTCGTAAATGTGCCCATTAGAATATCAATATCACTTGGTTCACAGCCAAAATAGTCCACAACACCTCTTCCATTTGGACCGAGAGCACCAATGCTATGAGCTTCATCTACAAATAAATACGCTTTATACTTTTTCTTGAGCTTAAGCAATTCTGGCAAATTAACAATGGTTCCTTCCATGCTGTAAATGCCTTCGACAATGATTAGAATTTTCTTCCATGGGCGATGCGATCTTGGCATTCCAGTAGAAATGCTTTGCCGCAACTTTCTTTCTAAATCAATCATATCTGTTCAAAAATTTGATTAAAATTAAAAAATTGAATAAATTTATTATAAAATGGTGTATCTCGCCTAAACGTTTTATGACGATTTGTATTAATTGCTATGGGTATGTTTCGACGAAGTATTTATAGTGAGAATAATCTTAAAGATAATCGTAATCAGGGTGAATCATGAGAGAATGAGCGGGATAACCCGCGACAATAATCATTATATAGAATTGATCATAATTTGACAACAATAATCTTATAATATTGAATAAAGTTTAAAGATTTTTTTTTGTAAGTTATTAAAAAATTAAAAAGATTTGAAAGAAAATTTAAATTCAAAATTTGTTTTGATTGCTTAATAACTCTTTTAAATTTTATAAAAGCTTACGAGAGTTGCAATTCATCTTTATAAGTTCAACAAAATCTAAAAAATTCTTCTCTCGTTTGCATTGCTTTATATATAGACAAATCTTGAGAAAAAAATATTGAGAAAAAATAGAGAGAATAGGCAAATGATTGAGAATAATTTTAAAAACATACCATTGTGCTTAAATATTTTAGTTGTTGCGCCCGTTAATCGACAGCCTAGTATCAAAGATGCGTGATTAAATTCATCGCTAAGAATGAGGCATCCTTTATCAACTATAGCCGGTAAACAAGTTGAATTAGTTGCAAAACCCATTCCGATAGCAATGCAATCTTCAACACGAAGAAACTCTGCCAGGCACTTTTCCAACTCTTGATGAATAGAATAAGTTCCTTAAAAATTTTCAAATTTAAAAACACTTCAACTGGCAGTGAATTTCATATGAAAACCTAATTCATGTCGTGTGCTCGGAATGTTTATTCCAAATTTTTCGATGACTTCTTCAACAGCCTTCACTCTCTCTGCTTCATCCTCTGCGAAGCCCAAATAGTTATAAGAGCCCATGTTTATTGCTTCAGTAGTCGTTCCAGTAATTCTATTAAGAAATAGCGTCACGCTTCGATTACTGACAATCTTAGCATACCGAAATGTGTAGTTATAATCATCAGAGACACGATCTAAAAGTGTTACTAAAGCACCAGGTCTGCTTGCGATTGGCTGATTAAACACATCACGATAACGTCTATACATATTACGTGTGTAGAAAGCTTCAAAGCTTCTGTACAGCGGTGCGTAGTCCTTTTTTTGAAAAAGTTTTTATAAATTCTTAAATTTTCTATTTCTTCATGTCGTCATACTTGTTTATTCTTTTCAATCGCGAATTTATTTTTTTCGATTCCGATATATGTTAGAAAATCTCTTAAATAGCCAAAAACATAAAGAACGCCATAACCGAAACATGCTAAAACAAAAAGCCAAAACGGTGTCCGCCATTCGACATCAGTTGAATGAATGTGATTTTCGTTATTTGCTCTCTAATATAATATAAAAAATCATTAAATTCTTATTTAAAATCATTAAAAAAATATTTAAAATAATGAAAATTGTGAAAAATAAAAGCAAATTTAAAGGATATAAGAATAAAAGTCACAAATGTTTAATCTTTTGTATTTTACGGGTCAAAATAAAAAACATCAAATAAATCAATCATATGAACAATCAAATTAGTAATTAGTGTGAACAATCATAATTTAGTTTCAATAGCGCAAGAAAAAAAGTTGTGTGATTACCTTATTGGCCAAAAAAAGTCTAAATTTCTATAATTACTTTTATTCACAAGTCGTTTAACTTAAGAATATGCAACGAATGAAAGTCATGTGTGACATTAAAAACTGCTTGAGGATAATCTTACCTTATCAGCTGTACTTTTTGTTTCTTCAGAAGTCAGGGTATTATGATCAAATTCACATTGTTGTGTGCGAGAGCATTTTGATTGATATTGTTTGTCCATTGTTTTAGGCATATTTGCTTTTCTGAAGAAGATTAAATTACATAAAATAGATTGTTTTTCATTTATTAATTTCGCAAAAGCATTCAAAAACATTCGTCTTTAAAAATTCAGTAAATCAGCAAAGTAATTAATTTTCAAACATTTAAAAATATTTTATTTATAAAAGGCGACTATTTCGAAGTTTTTTAAAGTGATTTAAACGAAAAATTTAATGATTTATGTT
>NCKU01000238.1:0-46710 GCA_003675995.1 Dinothrombium tinctorium
AGGACTAATTTTCTGTTCTCAAAAATGTATAATTAAAACACAATGTTTTATTAAAAACCAACTTTCGTCGCAGTACTTCAGACAAAAATTGCTCTTTTTCTTGCTTCAGACCACGAAAAACGATCTTTCTACGATTTTAAATTAGTTTAATGAGAAGAAAGCACAATTTGAATCTGAAAGGCTTAAAAAAACGGATAGCAATTTTAATCAATAATTGCTACAAGTAATCCAAGTTAACGTTTACTTATCAAAAAAAAAAAAAATTGTTGTCAACATAAAATCATTTACTTGAGAATCGCAAGAAACATTTTCATTTTTAAACTTTGTATAATGAATTGCCTTTTTCCGTCTTTGAATTTCTCACTAATTTCTATAGAAACTTAATTGAATAAAATGAACTTATTTCATTATATTAAAACGTTGAAAAACAAAATTTTCATTTTGAAAATTATCTTTTATTTATGCGAATATAAAGATGAAAAATGGTAGAACCAAATGAGAATTTTTCCGCTTTCATATATGGAGAATATTTTTCATAAAAATCGCTAAACGCTGCTATAGTTTTAAGTTTGCGATCGAAAATTTTCGAGCTGATGATTGTAAACAAAGTGTAAGCTTTGTGTAAGCAAATAGAAGCTATAAATGGAGCAAAAATTTGCAAGCGAAACAATAGTTGTACGAAGCATTTTCGCGAAAAGCAATTTTTGTTATTGAAAGTCATGCTCGGCCCCAAAGGTGCATTTTGCGAGCAGAGATGATATATGATACGAAGAATGATTTCTTAGGTTGCATTTTCTTTGAACATAAAGTATGAAAGTTGCGCTACGCGAAATTTTAGCCGTATACTGTTTTTCGTTATTAGCGAGAGCGAGATAGAGATAGAGCGAAATGTATACAGCGAAGGAAACATTGGCGCGAAACAAAAACAGGCGAAATGCCATTTCCCAGAAGACAAATGATAAATTGCTTGCTTTCCAATCATTCCGTTGCTGCACAATTCGCGCAAAACTGTATTTTCGCTGTATTTAATTTGAACTCGAGAAAAAAGCGAAGTAAACGAGTGATGTATTAATTTAGCCGAGTCGATTCCCTTTTCCCCTTCTATCATTCGCATCATACAGCGATGCAATTTTTATCTTCGTGCTCCTAAATAATTCAGCGAATTCGCGAAGGGATAGCGAGCATCTCTCCGCTTCAAAATCGGCTCCGCAGCGCGTCGCATTTTCACCTGCGATAGGTGCCATTTGCAGCAACCGGCAGCGAGTGACTTATAGCGATGGCACTATTCGCGCGAAACTAACGTTCGCACTTTGTTCAGCGCGCATTTCGCTTGTGCTTGAAAAGTTGTAAAAAGCAAAGAAGCAAAAAGTGAGACACTGAGTTTTGGCTGCGGTATAAATTACAATTGACTCTCACACTTTTTGCTCTATCTCTTCTCTCTTTCTCTCTCTCGCCTGCTCTCTCGCATTCGCTCTCTTCACTCGTTCTAGTATTTTGCCACGCGAGAAATGTCCCAAAAGTGCCATTCGCTGAATGCGAAGTTAGGAATGGAAGCAGAAAGCATTATAATGGCGCAAAAGAGCAAAATTTGTTGCCAACCATTTCCCAAGCGATTGTTTCGCTGCTCTTTTCGCCTTATTCTTCGTTTGCTGCTCGCAATTCGCGTCTAGAATCACTTTTTTCCTCTGCTCAGCGCCAAGAATGGCAAACTTTTTGCTCTCCGTTCTCTCTATTCTCCATTGTCTCTGGCTCTATGGTTTTTCGGGATGGTCGCTGCGCTCGAAGCAGAGTATGAATATTGCAGAGACGAACGCAGCGAATTGAAGCAAAACACAAATTGATCCCCGAAAGCGAATTAGCATCAAGTTGTTAGCCAATAGTTAATAGTCGGTAAAGAAGGAAATAAAATTAACGTTGCTTTTCGGCGAGCGCTTCAATAAATGCGAGCAGCAGCGGCGAAATAAACTTTTTATACTTCTTCGCGAGCATGCCGAGCGTAAAAAGAAAATGTTCGCCTCGTTTTCAACGAGTAAATAGCAAATGGAGTTTGATTTCTTGAATCCCATTTTGGGAATTCGATGCTGTTTTTATCGAGTAACTGCTAAATGAAAACAAGGCGCAAAACACTCGCGACGTACGCGATTTCCAGCGACTTACACGTGTTGCTTCGTCGACGCTGTGCCGCTGGCCGCCCAAGAGATTGTTTCGAGCGCCTGCGAGCTTTGGCGATCGAGCGAAGCAGTTCAATTGCGATGGTTAGCCGATTGCGGCCATTCATTTCGCTTGTTGTTGTGTTCGTGTTTAAAATTGATTGCGCGAAGAAAGCAATAAAGTGACGAAGAAAGGTTCACAGCAGTCGCTTCTTAGTTTACCTAAAATTAGACTTCTGTTGATTGCGGTTTTTCTTTACTTCGTTATTTGAGTTACTATTGATGCGCTTTTCGTGCCCACGGGTCTTATAACAAACGAAATACGAACTTCATTCCGTAATATTTCCAACGGGAATCTTAACTATTGACCAATGGTCACTACTATTTCTTTTCTTTGCGCCCATTTCGTCGTTTTCAGCTTCCATTAAGCTGCGCCTCGTTTCTAATTTGTTCTCATCATGCCGAGAAAAAGCGCGAAACAAGAGGCTGCGAGAATTACGCTCGCAACGAACGAGTGACAACTGAGCGCCTAACGCCCGAAAAATTGCGGTCGCCTAATTCCCTAGTTCAAAATTGGAAATTCATAATTAATGTGTACACGCTAAGAGATGAATTTGTCGCTGAACAAAAAATGGTTTAATTGCAATCAGTGAAAGACATTAGTTAAATGAAGATTGACAAATTGAAACAAGAAAAATAGCTTCACCCTCCCGGCTGCTGTTTCTCCTCCTCCTGCTGCTCTTGCTGCTCATCTTTGCTTCTGTGTCCACGCTCGATTGAATAGAGCATTTCAATTCGTGATTTCGCTTCTTCGTCGGCAGCGAAGTTTTTTGTTTTGTTTTGCTTGCCTCGCTTGACGACGAATGATGATTTTCGCTTGGAAATGAAGTGCAATATATATTGATAACCTATATTTGGCAAAGCAGATGAAAAGTTGTTTTGTTCTCTCTCGGTGCAGAAAGCGAGCGAAAATGAAGAAGAATAGCCTATAGTGAGAGATGAAGTAGAAACAGGGCGCACAAGAACAAGAATATAAACTAAAGAAGTGGAAACTGAAGACGAAGAAGAAGAAGAAAGAATAGCAGCAGCTTCTTTTGCATGAAACGAGCCTGCATCCCGATAATGTACCTTTGGGACGTTTTTCTAGCATTAGTCGCGTTGTTGCGAAGAAGAAATAAGAAGCAGCAAAAGAAGCGAAAAAATGAGCCATAGAAAAGTGACGCGAACTCGAGTGATACTCGCAAATTCCAGTGACAAAATTTAAAAGCAAATCGCGATGTCGATGCAAATAATGTTTTTAAACAATGCGCGCAGGAAATAATAAAGAAAAGTACAGTTTATCAGAAAAAGCAGCTCAGCTTCACATTTAAGCGCATAACAAAGTTTTAGCGCTGTGTGCGTCTGTGTTCGCTCGCGTTCCTCGTCTCAGTTTGCAAAGCGAATACTAGTGAGACGAATTTAAGTAAAGTCGAGAGAGTTTTAAAAAAAGTTTTAAATGCAACGTTTCGCTCGAGTAGTGAGCGATATAAATGAGGCTGCATGTAATACAAAGCGTAGTGCATATAAAAAACACTTTACCTATTTTATTTCTCTATACGATACTGCGGTGCTTCTCTGTTTTTGCGTGCGAAGAGTATAAATATGAAGAGGAAGAAGAAGAAGAAAGTAAAGGATTCGCTCTATTATACAAAAGCAATACGGTCTCCTGTGGCATCATTTATCCGCATCTCGACTCTCTTTTTACGCGCGTTCATATCGCTAGTCGTGCACGAAAAAAACTTTCCATTCATTCATTCGTTCATTCAAACTTTATTTTTGCATTGAATTGAAAAAGAAGTGTGAAACGAACAGAGAGTTGGTCGTTTTTCACCGTTTTCCAGCGCTCAACTGTCGCGCTTGCATGCCTGGCGCGTATGTGTTAGTTTTTAGCTCAGTTTAATTCAATGCACAGAGTATCGCATTCATTAATTAAGAGAATAGCTTTAATTTGGCCCTTTGAGACGCAGCTTTACATGCAGAAACTCTTTGAGGCAACAAAAGCTTTTGCGAACACACAGTGCGCGTTATAGAATTTAGTATCGCGTATACCGCGAGGAGTAAAATATTAAGCGAAGCGTTTTAAAAATAGGTGCTAAATGAGTAAACGATAGATAAAATTTGCGAAAATTGACTTTAGTTAAAAACAGAGCGAAAAGAGCGAAAATGAAAAGCTTCTTCGCGTTCGCTTGTATAAAAGGTGAATCGAGGCAAAACAACGCTTTTTACTTTGTTTCCTAAGTCTCACTGGGGAATTTTAATTGATTAATTTCAATGCGATACTCGTCGCATTATCTGTACATCGCGCTCTTCGCTCATCTTCGCCTATCTCTTTACACACACGGCGCGCATCTTTTGTTTCTACTCGTTTAAACATACGCACATTCAAGCGCCTAACTGCAGTATGTAAACGATTCGCTTTGTTACCTTTATCGGCTGCTTTTAATTACCTTTACTTTTCTCATTTTCTATAAAACACCGCGTCGCGTTCGCTTTAATTAATAAAAATTTTCAATAAAACGCGTGACACCGTGATCATCACTGGAGCCAGTCGCGTACAGCTTAATGTAAAGTGTACATACATACAGAGAGTGAGACACAGAGAGCAAAAAGCTAATGAAATAATTATCGATTGCTAACGATAAAGCAGCAGCAGAAGCAGCGATGAAGTTGATGTTTGTTTCTTCGCTCAGCAGACGAGCGGTGAGCAGCGAAAAACTTTTGTCGTCTTCTTTTCTAAACATTGAAAGTACATAAATAAAATAGAAACGGTGGTCGAGTCGCGAAAAGCATTTCAGAATTAGAAGAGTGTTCACTGCTTTGAGAAACATCAACTGCGAAGTAAGAAGAAGAAGAAGAAGCAGAAGAAGATGGAGATGATGAAGAGAAAGAAGAGAAATATAGAAGTGAGCATTTGACGACTGAGTTTCATCGAGTTTTAGCTGGCTTACACAACCTTTTCGACAAGCAGAAGACCGAGAAACTCTTGTGCCATTTTCGCTTCTCGACAAACTTATTTGCTCTTTGTTAATGAATAATAGAATAGAAGCACTCGTTTTCCGTCAAATTCGAGTACAAAATTAGACACTTACTTTACTTCAACTGTACTTTACTACTTTGAAAAGCGTTTATCGATCTTCGCGACTGGTCGTAATTGCGAAGGTAGTTTATTAGATTATTGCCTGCTGAATGGCCATTTCCAGTCAACGTGTACGAGCGAGCGATGAGGAATCAAGCAGAAGCGAGTGGCAGTGAAGAGGAAACGCAAAACCAGTGATAATTTTGTCGGTTTTAATGGAGAGGGACACAGGCTCGTCTCATCTTTTTTTCACTGCCAAGCAATTTTTCGGCGAACAGAAGCGACGCGCTGGCTTCAAATTTCAAACGATGAAAACGAGTGTTGCAAACAATTGCATTGAAAACGCAATTACGTCGCGCGTATAGAAAATTCAGCTTCGCTGGTAAAGATGAAAAAACGTACAAAACAGATGAAATTAGATTTGAGTTCACAAATTGGAGTGAAGATAAATAAAAAAGCAAAATTTGCTCGGCTGTTTCACAATAAATAATGCTCAAGTTTAGCGCATTACATAGCAAAATAAATATGCAAATTCGCTGCCTTTTTGTATACACTATAATTGGATAAATTGTATGGATAGGAAATTGAAATTGAGTTTTTTTTCTTCTCTGCCTCTGCTTTTCTCTTCTCTGCGATTGAAATATGGTCGCGAAAAAAGCAATGAATGAAGAACGAAACGATAGACGCGAGCGAGAGAAGAGAGCGAAAAAAGAACAGAGAACAGCATCGGTAGCATCAGCGAGTGCAGCAGCATCAGCAGGAGCTAAGCTATTCTCAATCCAATGAAAATTATATTGGCTTCGCATAGTCACGGTCGGCGTGAGTCACAGTCTCTATTTCTGGTATTGTATCATTAAAGACATATCTGCACCTGGGACCCATTCGGGAATCATTTATACCAAATTTTTGGTTTTTTTCTTCCTCTTCTTTCTCTCGATTTTTTCGTTCGCTGCACTTTCAATTGAATATTAATCAATTATTGTTTCAAGCCGAACAAAGAGAAACGATTTCCGTGTTCGCTATTTAAACTCGATTCTATTTTAAACAAAAAGTAGTAAATGCGAAATAAAAATGTTGTTAGGTGAGATGAGTGCGTGCGTGAGATAGCGACGGTGAGAATTGTTTTTATGATCACGTTTTTAAATTTTTTCGAAAAAAACTTTCGCTTAACTCAATGAAATATGCCTGTGAAAGCTGTGGATAGCTAAAATGCTTCACTGTTATTTTTTGCGCCTCTTTCCGCTTTTTTAAAAAGCGAGCATCGCTTTGAAACGTGTTGAAAATATTTTTTCAGCTTTCGTTTACTCTCACTTTCGCTATCTCTTCTTTCGCGCTCTCTCTCTCTTCTCACGCTCTACATCTCGCCTCTCGCTCGCAGCGTAACCAATTATGTATTCTACTCGATGGTGATATTTGCCAAACACACAACCAACGTTTACTCGCTTTTTTATATTCTTGCTCAGAAAAAAAATTCTATAAAATTATTATATGGCGAGGAAAGAGCAGTTTAAATGTATTAATATTTGGTTTGCTCGAAAGAAAAGCTAAATAAATAAATAAGAAAGTAAAAAAATTAATTTTAAATTTCAAGCTTCATTGCTTCAGACGATAAGCGCTTAAAAATTTTTAGATTTTAACTAAAAACAAATGAAGACGAAGAGAGCGTTTTATGAATAAGCATTTCTGACAATAAAATCAATCAAAATTTAATTATTGCATTGCAGATAAGAAGAGAGTAATTTAAATAATTGTCGCTACACACACACACACGCTTTGCTTTCCTCATATCATTAGCGAGTTATTAAATTTTTGATATGTTCGATGTAAATGAATTTATTCGCCAAAATGCGAAAATGAATTCCGCTTCACCGGCGTTTGTACGTTTTAATACATGCATATAAACGCGAACGATGAAACATGTAATTTCTTCTTCTTTTTCGCTCTTCTTATTCATATTTTCCACTCTAATCTAATCTAATGTAATGTTACTTCTCGCTTATTATTAATAACAACCAATTTTCGAGTTTAGAAACGAATGCAGTTAAAGTTCAAAAGCGAATTAGAACACAATTTAGCCTTTTCCGTTCTTCGCTCATTTTTAAATTATCGCCGATTTAAATTAAAATCGTTCACAATTTGCACACGACGTTCAAACCTAATGCGTCTTCAACTGCTTCATTAACTTCGATCAATTATAATATGGCGAATCATTTGCTAAGCGTAAAACTGTTTCGAACGCAATTATAATCTAATTTTTATTATCTCGCTAAGTACATAACTAAGCGCTTAGATTGAAATTTATTTTATGCGCGTAATGTGCAAATTTTCGTTTTAATAAAATTGTGTTTTCACGCGTAAAAACGCTACTTATCATTGCGTATAACATTTGCGATATTTTTCTACTTTATTATCGAAAGCAATCGATACTCACCGTGAAACAGTTAGCGAACAAAATTTGCACAAAACGAAAAAAGCTCCGCTCGTCGTATGGCACATATGAGAGCGAGTGAGTGAGTGAGTGAGGTAGAGAGTGAACGCGACACTCAAAACGCGCAAACATCTGCTAACCGAGAGAGTGGTGGTCTCACTTTAATATAATCGTAAACGCCGTATTCATACACTAATCAATTACATCTTATTTCGGGCTCGTGTCTATTCAACGATAATAAGCTGGCAAAAAGAATTTTTTTATTTTCAGCCGCTCCGCTCCACTTTTCCATCATTTTTGTGTGTAAACTTTCTTCTATTCGGGGGCCAATATTTGCACAGCGGAAACTATAGCGTTGAGAGGGCAACAAGAGTGCGTGTTACAAACAATGGGTGCACGCGTGTGTCTATGTAATTTGCTTCCGCCGCTTGCATCCAACACACATTTATAGGTCGCCGTTTTTAACTGTTCGCATGTGTCCAAAAAAAACTTTTTACTGCCGACAACGTATTCTCTCTATTCGCTGATTAAGATAAATGACAATTTCTTCTGCTAACAACGATCGCTTTATTCGTTTACTATTTTTTAATTTTTCGCCTCTTCGTTGTTCGTGTAAAATCGCATTTTTATTGCACAAAATCTCATCACAAACGAAAGAAAAAATAAAATTAAATTAAATTTTTTTCGGTTCACTTTGAACAATTAAATTAGAAAGCAAGTTATTTGCTTAATTACATTAAAAATTAAAAGCGAATTTAAGTTCAAGAGAAAATCGACGATTGTCGACTTGTTTGCCACATCTCGCGTTTTCGTTCCTAGTCTCATAGTGTTTTACTATGGAAATAAAGTGAAAAACAAGAAGATGATTTTTTGATGCAACATTATGTGATGCTTTACTTAAATATACACAGAAATGGTTTGAAGCGATGTTTTTATAAGATGAGAAACACGAGTATACGGCAAATAGAGACGAGCGCATAAGCGAAATAGTRAGAGCGAGAGAGAGAGAGAGAGAGAGAGGAAGAAATAAAAATTTGACATATTTGTCTACAGAGTAACAAATGATATACGAAAAATGTTTACGATTTTACATTTTGTGATCGTTTACACTTTTTAAAACTTTTTACAATTTTTTTAATAAACTAAAGAATTAACTTACAATATTATGCAATTAATTAGCTTTTGTTTTAGGATTTTTATACTCAAATTTATGGTCTCGCTGGCAAAGAGCATCACAAATCTAGATTAATCACAAAAGTGATTTTTGCAAAAGAATATTTTGACAGAAGGAAAAGGAGTAGCCAGGTAATGAGAAAAGATTTTTATCTACTATTTTATCATATTTTTAAACTCGCAAAACTGAAAAATTTAAATTTAATTTCAATAAAATTTTTTGAAATATTCAAAAATTTATCTTTTATATGCATTGCGAATATATTGAAAAATTTTAAACGAAAATTATTGATACATACGTTATAATAAGATAAACTTTTTCGCATATCATTTGTCACCTTGTGCTAGCGGGGACAGAAAAAAGTTTCCTACAGCTAAAAGAACACTTCACTGCATTTCATAAAACGTCGCACTGGAAATACTTAATTTTGATTAATTTAAACAAAAAAACTTGGTTTCAAAGCAGTGTTTTATTAGATCCATTCACGTGTAAATACTACTGTGCTCAAATACTAAGAAACTTAAAATTATTGTGCTAGAGACGAAAATGACTGTGTGGTTAATATTTCACATAGTGTCTGCTTTTCAATTGAAACAGTGAGAAAATGGTTTAAAATGTAGCAAAACGAGCAAACAATCAAATATGTAAATGTAAGTGGCCGAAAAGAGTGAATCAACAAAATCGAATCAACAAACCAGATAAAAATGAAGGTGAATTTCTCTCTTTATCTTGTTTACAAGCTTATTGTATTTTTGATTTAAAGCATTTTTTCAAAATGAAGTAAAACATGTTTGTGTGACGTTTTTTTGATGTGCAGTAAAGTATGCTTTGCGCTGTAAGAAACTTTTTTTATGTGCCCGGTAATACATAGGAATGTTTTAAGAAATGTTTAAAAAAAACTAAAATTTCTGTACTGGGAAAAAAGTTTTTTGCATTTTGAAAATATTACAAAGCGACTAATTTCTTTAAAGTTTATTATTTACAAAATATTTTATGTAAAATTTTTCACTCCTTTTATTTGGTTTTAATATTTAAAACTAAACATTTTAAAAAAGTAGAACTAATTGAAATTTGAAAATCTTTTCTAAATTTAATGTTTATAAACTGAAAAAAAGCTCTAGATAAACGTAAATTTCGCTTTAAAATTTTTATTTTCAATTACAATTTTTTAATTTTTTAAACTTTTTTGCTCAAGTAATTGTCGCGTAAAAAACACAATTAAAACTTAAATAAAATTTCATTTTGTTATTTTTAAAACAAAAGCGAAACAAACGTTTATTGTTCAATTTAATTCACATAGATGAAAATTGGCTGTTTGCAAATGTTTTTTTAAATTCTTCCCAATGTTTTCTATGATTTCAAATGTGGAGCACCTTTTCTTTCAAAATTTCTTGCAAAAGAAATTCTTTTGTTTCACAATTTTAAAATGTCGATAAAAAGCAAGACAAAATGAATTTTTAGTACTTTCAATGTTTCATCTTCATGTTTCTTTCTCAGGAAAGTCTAATCTAGCTGATTTCATATTTATAATCTTTTCTTAAACTGGTGGTCGGCTTAAAAAGTGTATACAGAAATATTTTACAATTTTTTGTTTTCAACTGCAATTTTTCTGTTATGATCATTTGTGATTTGTTTTAACTCTCCTTTGTACACGGAATATAATTTATTTTTCTCTCGGATGCAAGTGAAATTTTTTGTCTTATTTCGATGAAGTAACAATGTGAGATCCGTACGATTGACCGTTGCAAGTGGGCAAAGCGAACGGATTCATGGCTGCGAATGGTGATGCTGACACTATACTACCCATCCCTGTGAGCGGAGAATAAGTTTCGATATATTTGGTCGCACGAAACCGAGCTGAAATCACTCACCGTTAAATAGGCCGGGCGAACCCGGTACTGGTGCGGTCATATTTGTGCTCGGACTACCGTATCCGCCATTCATCGCTGCAGAGCCCGAGCCGTTGTTCGGATACGAGGCTCCGTTGCTGTTGCTGTGCGGCGTCGATGTGTTCGACCCGTAACTCCGGCTTGGCGATACGCTGTTCGTTTGTGAGCGATTGTATTCTACTGTTAGAGGGCAAAAACAATTCAATGAGTGCACAGTTCTGCAACGCTGAAAGCGTGATTATCAATTACCGGCACTAGCAGCGTACGCAGCGTTAAATCCGACGGACATCGCCGCTGCCGCGGCAGCGTTATTCAAAGCGGATGCTGCCGGTGACCGTGGAGTGGGTAATCCTGTCAACTGTGGCGTATTTCGCGGCATACTGTACAGTGCTTCAGCTAAATCCGCTGCTCTTTTTAATATGATTTCCTGCAACGCCGACATCAAGTAGTTAGTGTCAAACGCTACAGACGTGGAAATAGCGAAACAAACCTTAGGCAACTTTTCTGGGTCTCCTGGGTGCCGAGGTATTAGTTTGGCTAATCTCTGAAATCCCTGGTCTATGGTTGGCTCGTTCAGCGCTGTGCGAATACAAATAATTGTTGTCAGTCGAAGCCGTTAGCTTGCACTCGCCGTAATTTTACAAATAAGTGCAGGTGAATATAATTGATCGATACTCACAAACGTATACGAATCTACCTGGTGCGCCTTTACAAAATTGCTTAGCTTTATACGTTAAAGTGACTTCGACCACGCCGGGCATGTGACGAGGAGGTACCTGTACTTTAATTGCGTGCGATGTGATCAGCTGAAAAGCGGAATTCAATTACGCGTAATTAGGTTTCAGTGCTGCGAAAGAAAAGCGGCACTCACCTCGCTCCAGACAATCATCGTGCCGAAGACCACTTGCAGACCGTCGCAGAAGTTATCGCCGATTATTACCACTGTCGAACCGCCTGTTGTCCAGCCTTCGCTCGGACTAATTGATTTTATACAAGGACTCGCTGTAAAGGGAACTGTGACATCAATCAGTTAAGATTGACGAAATGCTCTCAGCTGTCGATTCACTTTGCCCGGTCGGCTCGCGAAAACGTGTGTGGTGTGTGGTCAGAGCGGACACAAACTCGTGCACCGCATACGTTTTCAAATGAATTTTGTTTATTTTCGTGTTCGTCTCGAAGCAGACGACAATCGACTGCAATTGCATTTCGCATTTGTGACCACTGAAATGGTGAAAAGGGGCAAATGAAGCGATGTGCCCAAATGAATAGATGAGAGAGTGAAAGAATGAGAAGCAGGAGCGGAAGATAAATGCAGTAGTCAGTAGCTCGATCTCACAAACAGTTCGCTCGCCGCTTTTTGGTCGCTTTTTGATTGCAGTTAAACACAAAACACTCGCGGGAATAAATTGCTCGAGCATTTGGTCACACGCAGTCATAAATTGCAGCTCTATGCATGTACTCTGTCATTTACAGCGATAGACTTGCTGATGATCTCTCGCTTGTTCTTTGAAATAAAAATAAAAAAAAAATTAAAAAGTAAACAAAAAAGTTGTGGAAGATGAAATTACAAAGAACAAACAGAAGAGTTGATGCGCGAAACATACATACGCAAGTACGTACATATTGCACGTTACCGTTCCCATAGTTTTGCTTGTGTTCGGTTGTCCACCCCTGTTTCTCCAGGGACATCCGAGCTTTTGTGTACTGATGACGATTGCTAAGGCCGGCGGATGCCTTCAAGGCTTATAAAGTAGAAGTGATGTGGTGCACACACTACTACACACAGCGAACTGCCTCGAATGCAGCGAATAACAACATCACTCGGTCGAAAACACGAAGTGAACAAAAACGTGTAAAAAGTTTTCAGTTAGCGAGGGGAGAAAGCGAAAGCGGAGAGAAGCGCAACTCTCAATAGCGAAGCACAAATTGCTTCAGCTGATGAAAGAATGCGAGCAAAGCAAGGGTCAGCTGAGAATAGAGAGCAAAGAAGAAAATGCGAGCGTTTACTCACTGTCGCTGGCGTCCAAACGCTTGGCCCGTCGGCCGTGCTTGGAATTGTTGTGTACGAACATATTGTCCGAAGTGGCAAGCAAAGGGCCGTCAACGTTAACTTGAGTTGAAATCACAACCTGATAAAAAAAGCAAAAGTGATGAGCGAGTGTGTGTGTTTTAATTACATGTCACTCTTTTCGACTAATTTAAATTGACTTGAAAACATGTCGTATTTGCGGCAAATCAAAATTAATTTTGCTGCCAAATTGTCAACGCATTATGATCATCATCATCACCATCATTGCTTCGCGCATCTCTGCTCACTCTTGTGTCTATTCAAAATTTTTATCTCTCCGTCGCTTTTTGGACAGCGAGGCGACTGCTGACAGTTTGTGCGCGCGTATCTGTTTTTTTGCGAACGCGAAACTTTTTTGACGGGATGTAAATTAAAGCGACGAGCAAGTGCATTTTCTCACTGCTTCAACGCGAGCGGCTTCATTTGCTATCGGTGAAGCAAGCGTTCGCACAGTCCGCGCTCGACGGCAAGGCAGCGTTTAAAAATTATGAGTCGAGACACACTTCGCTTGCAAATAACGATCGAGCGCGATAATGAAACGCTTGTGTGTGTATTGCACATCTGTAAGCAAATGATTGAGAGCGGGAAGTGTTCAAGATTCATCGCTAGCAAAGTTTTACACAATTTTTTTCTTCCTTCTTCTTCGCGTCGACAAAACGCTTTTGATCACTGTTCGTATTTAATAAATCAATTGTCGACTCCTAATTATCGTTTCCGTCGTTATCGGGCGGCAAAGTGATTTGCTCGTTAAATAATTGGCGAAATCTTTTTTTTGCTTTGCTCACTACACACAGCTTTGCGATCGTTTGGCAAAAATCGCGTTTTTTCAAAAATTTTGCAACAAATTCGACAGTAGAACTCGGCCTCTTCTTCTTCTTTTTTCTGCACTTTACTTTTTCTGTCATTGTTTCAAATTTTTGTCACTGAAATTCGCGAAACAAAAACGCGTATAGAGTCGAAAATATCGATGCACGCGAATGTGCGAAACATGCAAGTGGAAGCAAAAACGCGCGCAAATATTATGAAATTCGGTTTTTGGAAAATAGACTTGCGAGCTTTTTGATTGGTACACAATAAAAATCATGAATTGGTTTATGAAGAACCGCGAAGCTCTCAAGGGAATGCCTCTCTTGTCCTCCGTGTGATGCGACTGCTGCTTGCTGCCTCCGCGACTGCTGACGCTGTGGATGCGGTGGAGGCAAAGTATGCAGTGAAGGCAGCAGCAGCAATATGCATGGAACGTGGACGAAGAGTTGTTAGCTCGCCTGGCTTCGTTTATTTCGTTTTTGTGGAAGACAAACGCGACGCACGGAACTTGGTAATAGAATCATCGGCCGAAATAGAACTTGAATTACAATTAGAGTTTGAAAAGAGTGCGTTGCATTTTTCATGTATACACAAGTAGCGGCAGCAGTAAAAATAATGGCGAAAAAATAAATCATTCGACACTCTGCGCTCCGTGTGCAAACGCTTTGTACGATCGTCGTGCGTTTCTTTTCGCACAAGAATCTGCATACAAATGGCACTTCGGTCGTGTCTCGTAGAATAGAAACGAAACTATGGTTCGCTCATTGGATGCATTGCACAATGGAGAAGACACACACAAATACAACTAAGACGCAATCCTCGGGAGAGTAACAAGCATCCTTCCTGCTCTCGTCTTCTTCCATCCTCTTCTTCTTCTTCTTCGATACTCGTTCGAGCCATGCACTCGTCGCGAGTATAGAAGAAGCGCGTTTCAACGCAAAAACAGAGGCGAGAAAAAGAAAAGCGAACGGAGCGAAGTGGAAGAAAACAGTTTGTAAAGTATAAGCGAGCGAAATTTTGAGTAGCGAGAGCGTCTTATTCTTTTGTGTGCGCGTGTATAATATATCCGATGATAAAGAAGATGAGTTCTTCGTTGAATATAAAGCAGTCGTCGACAAATTTTAGCAGAGAGCAAATCTGTCTCTACTTTTCTTTTACAAACTAAAGTGCATTGCATAATGTATATACTTCAACTACACTAAGCATTATGTATAAAGTATACATTTCATCAAACTGAATCAAGAGAGAGCGAGAGAGAAAAAACTAAAATGTGCACCGATCGCAATTACAATTGCGATTCATATTCTAAAAAGGTTCGACATGAGTAGTATTCTGCTTTTCAAGCTCTCCATCTTCATTTCGCTAACGACACATCACTCTTCTTGCTGCTCCATCTTTGTCTCTTGAGAGCGCGAGAGATGTACGCGCGTATAATAAGTGCTTCGAGTACCGCGTGTTTTTGCATCGCGTGCGAGCGAGAGTGCGAGCAGCATGCAAAGCGGGAAGAGAGCACAAACGCGTGCAACTTCAATCTAAATTTTGTTCCAAGTCAAAGTCGCGTATCTGCTCTCACGAACTCGTGCAAATACGCGCAGTCTGAAATGTAGTATCACATTCGCAATTATCTCCGTCAATGTTCGAATGCTTCATCAGTTTTTTCTCTTTTAAAATGATCACATAGGCGAGGCATCGTTTTGCTCCTCTTCTATTCTCTCCTGAGATCAAACTTTGTGCACTCTGCGTTTTCGCCGTCGCACAAGAAGCGGCATCCACAATAACAACACATACATATACATACACAGCACAGCACACACTTCAGCTTCTATCTTTTGAGTATTGAGTTATATCTATGCGCGAAGCAAGAGAAAAAAATTCTTTTCGAAAGTCGAAACACGAAATTCATATAAATTCACATCTATCACATAGCGGCGAGCATCGCACACTTTCCTACTCTTCCATCAATTTTTTTTTTCAAATTCTATTCTTTTTTCTCGCCAACTTCTTTTTCTTTTAAACAACTTTCACTGTGATCGAGAGCAGAAGTCAAGAAGATAATATTACGAAGCGTTTTCGTTGCGCGCTTTGCATGCACAGGTTTTGTCGTTGAAGGCAAAGCGAGAAAAAATTGAAGCAAGAATTTTTCTAAATTTTTAAAACGTTTTAGTCGAGTTTCGGAAGAAATTTGGAAGAAAAAATTTGTTTGAATATCGTTTTTGTTTTCGATCATATTTTAAATTGTAATAAAGCTGTTTGAGCAAAGCAAAGTTAAATGCGAATGGAGAGAGAAGAGAATGAAAAAGAGCGAACGCAACATACCTGAAATCGTCGCATGTCTCTTGGGTTGCCAGCGTTTTTCAAGCAATTTTGGTTACATTTGAGGAAAAACTTTAAGAAGTAACTGCGGAAGAAAAAAGAAAGCGAAAAGAGAAGAGCGGTGTGAGTAAATTTGATTGTGAGTTAAATGGAGAATGGCAGTTTGAGAGTTGAAGTTATATAAAAAATTAGCTGCAAATTGAATGGTCAGTTTAAGATTTAAAGGCGGCATATAATACACACTCGCACATACACTAAATTCTACTGCTCACATTACTATGAAATGCGTGTGTATCGTAATTTAATGTGTGCGTGTATCTGTGTTGTACACTGAGAACAGCGATGCAACCATCGCGTCCCAAGAGTCGTGTAAAAAGGTTTCTGTGATCGGGGCACACACACACGTAAACGATATCCCTGGTGGAAGCTGCCGCTGCTTTGGTGTGGCAAGAACAGTAGCAATATAACTCGCCGCCGTTGGTGTCCCAAGACAACATAGGCGTGTAAACGAGCATCGCTTCTGTGTGTGTGTGTGAGCAGGTAAATCCTCGCAAATCTGTTTTTAACACCAAATCTCGCTGGGATTCTTAAACTGGGAGTAACTGCAATGCTCGCTAGAGCAGCACAATCGTTGCCGCTACCAATGCACAAGTGTACGCGTTTGGCTTTTTTGTGCAGCGCGATCAACTGGCGAACAGACGAAAAGCTTACATAGTTACACCGCCATTGTGCGACTCGAGACTCAACACTTCTAATAGGTCCCAAATGAGCTCTTAAATTGTGTGTTAAGTTACAAAAGCGAGATAAAAGTAAAGCGAATTTACTTATATAATGCACACACACACAATATATGAGAATAAGTCGCACTATAAATATTGCAACGCTGAAAAATTTGTAACGCACACCTTGCGCTCGAACAAAACCATTTATCTTCTCTTCTTTCAATCATCCAATTTGTCGTCGCTTGCAAATTTTCTTTTCCAACACTTTTCGTCGCTCGCAAGTGAAACGCAATCACAAATGAAATATTAAGCGAGCGAAAGCATGGCGAGGTTCGCGCGATGCGCTCATACCTCGACACAATTGCAGTGCGCCTTTCGCTCTCGAAGGAGTCGTTAGAGAAGTAAAAAGCCCCTTTCTTCTTAAAAACCACAGCGAAAGAACAAAATTTCTGCACATATCGAATGGCGAAATGGTGGAGCAAATTTTGCGAGCAGCAAAAGTCAAACGATCAGTGAGCTTTATGTAACATATTGCGAGTTAATTGGACCCGAATGGGTGATTTAAGCATATATCTCGTATTAAAGTGATGCTGTGCACGAGAAGAGTGCGGCGAGCGTTTGTGAAAAGCACAGTGAAATCGTTTCGTACACAAATGCGAATAGAGAATATGCATTTGTGTGTACATCGAGACACAGTGCGCACACAAAGTTGATATGCGTTTAATACGCTTAAGCAAAGATGAGTTAATCGACAAGTGATTTAGTTTCGCAAATATTATAATGCTCAGAAAACAATATTGACTTTGCATTCGTTATTTGATTTTTTCTCTTCTCACTCCGCGCTGTTTAACAGCGCATCAACCATCGACGGCTAAATTAATATCTCTGCCGTGTGTTCGACAGCGTTTTAATCATATTGAAATAGCTAATGATCGTGACTGAACTGCCGTCGTGTTTATATGCTTTACCGGTATGAAAAAGGCAAAAAACTTTCCGCCATTTGCCTCTGCATCTAAAGCCTTTATCTTCTCTAGAAGCGAGCATTCGTTCAAATATTAACCAGTGTGACGAATAATTAAAGCCAAAGCGTTTCTCTATATCTTTTCTTACTCTCGTCTCACATTTCAACGCTGCTATCTGCACACTCGAAATCACGATCGAGCGACTCATCAACATTTTAATCAACGTTTCGTGTTTGATGCGCTCGTCGGCTGATTCAAAATTAATGTCGGACTCTGGGCTTTGCTGCTAGCGATCGCGATCACAATTAAAAATGTTGCGCAATTCGGCGAGTTAACTTGGACGGAAAATATTTTTTAAGTAAAACTTAAGCACACTTAATACAAAGCAAATCTTTTGCAGTTCATAAGCTCTGCGCGCTTCTGCTTGATTTGTAAAGCCGTGTGTTCAATAAGATGAGCGAAGAATGAAAATCACTTTTCCACTCTCCTCCTCTCCGGCTGGTAATGTGCTTGATTTCATTTCGCTTTTCTCTCTCTCTGCTCGCCTTTTTGCTACCCGGAAAAGCGAACAGCGCGTACCTCGCTTCTTCGGAAAGCGCACACGTACGCACTCAATCTATCAAATATGCAGTTTTCAATTACAATCAGAGTAGTTCGCAGCGAAGCCTACCGCACCACCGCCAGCGTACGTTTGGCAAAAAGAATCGAGTCCATTTATCAGCGAAGGATTTACAGTCGGATTATAGCCATGTCACATATGCGTTCGATTCAAGTTCGAGTAAATCCTCGACTCGTCTCTCTCTTCACTCGCAATCGCACTATACACAAATTTCGTGCTCATATTTCTACTTCGCACTCAGCGCTTTTGTTATGCTTTTTAAAAAACACGCCAAATCATAAGAATTTTCATCTCTGGCGTTTGCCGCATAGAATTCGCGCGAATATTCTCATCTTTCAAACGAAGCTTAATTATTCGCATTGTTACGAGCATTTTTAATTTCAAAATTTGATTCGCCATATTAAGCGCATCAAACACTTCAAATTACATATCAGTGCAATCAAAAGCAAACTGCGAACTGTAACAAGTAAGAAACGACACGAATTGAAAGTGTTACGTTGGCAGAAAAGTGAAATTTAAATACGATGGCGTCGATGTCAATTGAAGCTTTTCAGTGTTCACACGCTTCAAGCTATTTACCGCTTTCAAGAGAGTATCTCGTACTACTTTGTGTATTTATGTTTTTTGCTGCTTTTCTTTTCCTTCTCTAAAGAAGTAAAGTTATTGAGACGAAGAGAAAAAACGCAACTTAATTTAGTGCTTCATGAGTATTGCTGAAGAAAAGAAGAGTGAAGGAGTGTGTAAAAAAGTAGTTAAAATTTATTGAGATTCAATACTCGAGACGATGGATATCGCTTGAATATTTAAAGAAGCAGCTTTTTCTCGCTCAAAACGCAATTTCATTCGTCGACTTGTACTTTTTTTCGCTGTCACTTCGAATCGATAAACAAACTGTTCTCCATTTTGCTCTTTCTCTTTCAAAGAGAAAAAATGTGAAAGAGTTGCACACGGTGAGCGGAAAATGAGTATTACACGCGATGATGATTCGTGAGTTATGAGCTCTTTCGTACGAATTAATAAAAAATGAAGAATGAGTTTTTTAAAGTCGAGGCGAAAAAATTGTCGCAAAGCTAGCGAGACAACTTGTTGCGAAATATTTGCGAATAACTTTGTTATCGTCGCTAGAAAGATGAATGATTGAAATAAATTGCTGCGCTTCAATTTCGCTGTGACGAGCTAGAAGAAAAGCGAGGTAGAAAAAATAATGATGATTGAAAACACAATGAAGTCGCGTTTAACGAAGATGTTTGTCATGTTGCGAAAGCGAAATGATCAAATTATAAATTGAACGTAGCATTGCTCGCACCATGCAGAGATGAGCCTGAACTTCATATTGTATGCGTTATGCGTTCGTTCGCCGTGCCTTTTATTCCTAATTAAGGAAGGATTAGCGAAACGACAAATAAGTGCGCTTTATGCAAAACACAATCATCATCTTCATTTGTAATAGCGATGCGAATTTTTTTCTCGAACAACTTTTAATCGCCTCAAATCTTTTCTCCATCTTTTCATAGCCCACTTAGGTTTGATGAAAAGCAAGAAAAGCTCACGAGCGAGAAACATCGAAATGCATTTTTTGCTAGCCTTGCTCGCATTGAAATTTAATCAACGCGAGATGGACGACGTCAAGCGCAGCACAACGTAGTCGCCTCGTGTCAAACTCGCTGCGATTGCATATTAAAACAAAATTTTTCGCGAGAAGAGCTGATGTCGAAGTGTACAGTGAAGATGTGTGCGGGTGTATGTTGGCGAAAAATGCGATTCACAGAGATGAGCGTCGCAACGTAGCAGCGCGAAATGGCAACGTTGCCTGTTTTGATTAGCCCCTATATCAGATGGCATTTCACCCTCCTTCCCCTGGGACGCGAGTGCATCAACGGAGGCTCAAACTTGTGTTCTTCATCCTTTTTGCTTTATCATTCGCAGCATCCCTTCGAGCGGTGAGCGCTACACATTCGCTCGCCAAGCAGTACCCATTTACTACTAAAACTTTTTTCGTTTACCGCCAGAATTCGTCGCAAATTCGTCTGATTCATGGACAGATAAGCGAGAGAAGATTCGGTCGAAAATGGTGGGCGAGAAAAGAAAGAGCGAAAACAAAACGCGGCGGTAGCGAAAGAGATCGAAGCGCAGACAATATGTGCGCTCGTTTACGTTTGACAACGCGTTTTACTTTTCGTTATTATTGCAGTTACCTTAAATATTGATCTAATTTTGGAAAAGCTACTCGTCGCTCGACATAAGCGAAACGCACGCAATGCTTGCGTTCGCGATGTCTTCGCAATTACACGACGAAGATAGCGAGTGCCATGTGTGTGCGGGTGCAGTGGATGTTGTGTGTGTACGCTTCTCGTTCGCTTTCCATCTCGCGATCCGCACTCCGCTGTGTGCACACTGAGCTATTCATATATTTATAATCGTGAAGCTATCGTCAAAATAGTGTTTGAAATAAGGGTCGAGTTTGCTTTGAGTAAACACCATTAGCTGGATAAGGCTCGCTGAGCACAATGCACACTCGTACAATATACTGAACACTGCGCTACATTCGAGTTTAGCCATGTTTGCTTTCGCTGCAAAAACATCACGTAACCATTCGCGTGTCTCGATGCATGTGTGTACACGTAGTTGTAATGCGAGCGACTTTTCGATTCCTTTTTTACAGAAAAAATTGTAAGCGAAAAGTGACAATTTGGGCGAGAAAGAGCGAGAGGAAGAAAATAATTCGCTTTGCTGCAAAGTAAACTCGACTACTGAAATGACACTTCACCTCAGCACACACATCGCGATGCGTGTGCAGCGCTCGCATTGCAATGCATACGCTCGCGAAGAAAATTGTGTTGTGTGTTGAAATTTGCGCGACAATTGCGAAGATGCTGCAATTTTCTCCTCAATTTCTCCCCACTTTTGTTTGCACCGTGAAGCACAAGAACCGCGGGGGAATGAACTCGAACATACACACAGTGGGCAAAAGGCTTTGCGAGGCGCGCAGTGAAAAGTGAGAAGAGCTATAATGCTAACTGTAATGGCAACAGTTTCGCTCGTACTCTGCCTCGCACTTCACTCGTCTGTTTTGCTTTTCACACATAAACAGAATTGCCACTTCTCTCCTCTGCCCTTTTCCGCACATTTTCTCGCTCTCTTTCAGTTTTATTTTGCTCTTTGCACCTATAAAAAACGACGTTGCTTCGCTCGTTACATCGGCAGGCGCGCAGCAAGGCGAGTGGCAGCGAGAGCAGAAGAGAGAACGAAAAAAGTGATGGCTTCCGTCGAGGAAATGAAGATTAATGGTGACCGAGGCTCGAGTCAAAGCGAGAAGAGCATCCGAAGAGCTGAAGCAGTCGAGAGCATCGCTAATAAACAACATTTTCTATTTGCTTTCATTGCCGAATTTTCGCTCGCCTTTATTTTACGAGCGTATGCAATGTGTCAATATACAGTTATACATATGAAAATCGGCGAGGCTGCCGTCGCCATTTGCTGCTCTCGCACCATTCACTTTGTTTAATGTTATTCGTATGCATAGAAACTTAATTCGAGCGCATCTCTGGTTCGTATATCGCGACAAAACGCTATTTGATTGCGTTGTCTGCGTTTTTTGCGCTCGCAAAATTCGACACCAAACAAAGCGCGACACTTGACAATCTTTTCTTCTTCACAATCATCCCATTTATCAAACCATCTTTTATTCACTTTTCGCTCGCGTAATCCGTCTGTTCGTAAAGCAGACATCAGAGAAGAAGAAAAAGAAGAAGAGAAAAGATAGAAAGTAGAAAAGCAAAAAGCATCGAAGAGGAGCGAGAGCAGAGAGAGAAGAAAACGGCAATCAATTTTTATCGCGGTCAACGTTATTTTCGAAATACAAGCGAACACACTCGATCAATTATTTAATCGTGATAATCATCAAAAAAGAAGCGAGCAAATTGGATTCCATATACAAGAATCGCACACAAATTTCGCTTGTCGACAGTCGCGTTTCGAAAAGAAAAGAAGCGAAATGAAGAGCTCAAAATTGGTGTTTCGAGAATAGAGCGAAAAAACGAAATAAAATATGTGTTTCACTCTCAGCTATGTTTGACTTTAAACAAATTTCGGATTTCATTTTTGTGCATTGAAAAAGAAGAGCAGGAGAAAAAATGAATGCTGTGTGTGAAAGTGAAAAAATCGAGTGAAAAGTAAAACGAGCATCGCTCACATAAATGATGAATACGTAAAAATGAGATGAATCGCTGATTTCGCTCTCGTATTTAAACAAATAATAATTTAAACGGAAGAGCTTCGGTTAATGAAGAAAAAACAGCGGATATTTGGTTCTATTAGTGTCGCTCAGTTTTTTTCATTGTGGCTAGAGCAAAGACAGCGGGAGCATGAATGCAAGCGAACAATATTTGCATTGAGAACAATTGTTGAAGTAGCAATTAGCGATGAAAAAATATAAGTGAACATGGAAAGAAAGATGAAGAGCAGGTAAACTCAAAGTGAACTCGGCGTATGTATATATATGTGAGTGTGTGTGTGTATAGCAAAGTGTTGTAAAATTTTGTCGTCTCCCAACGGAAAAATCAATAGCGAAACGCAGGCACAAGAAGCTAACCGGTGTTAAGATAGCAATGAGCTCTTTCGCTTTTATATGCTGAGTTAACTGTGAAAAGCAAAGTGTATGGATTCAAGCAACACACACACGAGAAGAAGAAAATAAAATAAAGTCAAAAGATTCTCTCGTCTTCTGCTCTCGGCTCAATTTTTTCACCGATAAACAAATGAGCGTCTCAAAAATAGTCGTCGCACAATGCTTCAATTTTTAAATTAACAACTCGTTTGCAAAGCTTAATTACGTATTAAATAAGCAAAAAATTAGAGCGAAAAAAGAGAAGCTCGATGCGTGTGCGGAGATAAAAAAGTATTCGCCGGCTGAAGTTGCAGTCATTTTCGTGTGTGTATCATATGAATTTGTTTTATGTATGTGTGTGTATGTATATGTGTATATGCGTGGAACCGCACCCATTCATGGGTTTTTGGGTGGAGGTCAGTCATCAGCCGAAACTGTTTGAATGCAGAGAGGATTATTACACGACACAAAAGCGAGGGTGCATTGCATCACCTCGATGTATCAATTTTTTTTCGCTGCCGCTCGCTCTCTTCTCCGCCGACGTCTGCGTTCATAATCACGAGTCAATCTCATTAAACGGTAATTATGCGAATCTATTTTTACGCTGCAATCGATGAATTAAGAGTATACGTAAATAGAAGTCAGATGCTCGAATTATGCGTTCACAATGAGCTGAAATTCGGTGCGAGTGCTAAATGATTGCTTATTGAACTCGAATGAATTATGGCGAGGAGCAGCAAAGGGTGGCAGTCATTTGCATGCACAACACAACTGCAGGTACGGCGAAAATGAGTCGAGAGACAGCGAGCACAGCGCACATTACGGTTACGCGATACTTAAAGTAATTTTAGCTTATAATTATACACCAATTTTAAATTCTATCGTTTGTTTTGTTTTTTAAGCAATGCACATAAATTAAATTAGCGCGACTATCGCAAAAATAATTTTCGCTCGTTTACATAAAAGCAAATTCGTCTGTCGTCGACTTGGACGCGAGCGTTCAAAATGCAAACTCGAAAGTGTCCGAAAATTCGCTGAGCTCTTGTTTATTGCTGGCGATTTTCGTAAAAATTAGAATCGATTGATGTCGATTTTGAAGATGCGATGAATCGAGCGACGCTTGAATCGAGCACAGGTTAAAATAAAAATGATTTATATGCACTAGCGTACATATAGGCGAAGCGAGCTTTTCGCATGTTTTATTTATTCATCTTCGTTCAGCATTCAAAATCCAAACTCCCTTTTCTCGGCTCATTCTCTCTCTTCCTCTCTGCTTCTCTCTGTTTTCACTCATCTCTCGCTGCTCTTCACCGTGCACAGCCCCCAAGGGAAACACCCAACGTATGTATATATGTGTGTATGTACGTGTAAGCTTCAATCGTAGAGTTTGAATCACTTGCGAATAAAAGAGTGCGAGCACAGTGAACGCCGTACGCTGCTATCATTTTTCCCTCACTTCTTCTCATTACTCGATCTTAATTTTGCAATGCATATGAAAACAGCTCACACGGCGACATTGCTGTTTCGAAGCAAACAAATAAGCGGCGTGAATAAAAACGAACAGCTAGAGTTACATTTACGGCCACTGTACGTAGAACTCGTTAAAAATGGCGTTAATTAGTGAGGGTAGAGAGAGCGCTGCTCCAACTCATTGCAAAAAACGCGCGCTAATCTGCAGCGTTTCCATCGACGCTCATAATTTTAATGCAACAAATTTTGGGAGGGCGACCGGCGAAAGAGAGAGAGAGAGAGAGAGCGCGTGAACGCAGGGCGAGCGAAAATATAATATTGCGTACATAGAGAGTATATTGCGCTGGAAGCGAGGCATAAAACCACCGGGTTTAGCCGGAATACTGCTGTAGATTTTGATTGACAATCGCGAATGTCAGACACCATTACAGGGAATTAAGCAGATTAGAGCGACGCTGCTTTAGTCTTTATGTCATGTGTTGTCTTTACTACTCTTCGGTTTGACACTTTTCGCAACGAACACAATTTTAAGCGTCGAGCGGAGAGAAGAAAAAAATCGAAAGCAGAGAAGAGCGAAGAAGTGAGATGAAAACAGATTTTGTTTTTCGGCGAACGCAGCTTTTTGTCTAATAGCGAAGACAAATTATGATTATCATTGCGATTATTCGCTCTATTTAAATTGAAAACGCATCGAAATGCTTGCATATCGCGTGTGTGTGTACAAGCGCATAAATTCATAAAAGCTTCAACTTAATTCGAGTGCATATTATTCACGTGAATATAATTCGTTAATTACGAAACGGCGATGAAGTGTGATACGTACGTGGTGTGTGTGTGTGAAAAGCTATGAGTTTACATGTAACGCAGACACACTGTGTGTGTATATACACACAGGTAATAATAGCAAAGGGCGCATAGCGCATTGACAACACGAGCAGGTAAAGCATATAAACACACGTTAATCGCGATGGGAATCACTCCATTGAGAATATTTCACTGCGCGTCAATGCTGTGCATTTGCACTGCGAGAGAGAGAAAGAGAATGAGTGAGAACGATGAATGAGTAGAGAATTTGTTTTCTACTTCAGCTTATACAAGTAGAAAAGCGTTTAATAGCAAATTCGCGCTGAATTACCGACTAGCGAATTGAAAAAATTGCTAATTTTATGTAACGCGTTCATTTCAAATTCACTTTACACAATTTACTCGGCTTTTTACCCGGCGTTAATTTTTAAAATTAATTTAATATCACATATATAATACGTTTATAAATATAAAATATTAAATAATAATTTTTAATGCGATTCGTGATCTGTGTACGAAAAATAAAGCGACGCAAGG
This sequence comes from Dinothrombium tinctorium, assembly GCA_003675995.1. Taxonomy (NCBI): domain Eukaryota; kingdom Metazoa; phylum Arthropoda; class Arachnida; order Trombidiformes; family Trombidiidae; genus Dinothrombium; species Dinothrombium tinctorium. Next base: position 25,665 of record NCKU01000238.1, read on the forward strand.
CGAGTATGCAGATAGAGGAAGAGAAAGAGAGAAAGATGATGATGGTAGTAAAAAGCAAGTGAGCAAACGATAATATAATACATTTCAAAATTATTATTCAAGAGTTCAGATCGCATTTAAAATGCGCTCATTTGAAAATTGAGATCAAACTTAGTTTTTGCGAAACTCTATTTTCATAGCTTTTTACACGAAACGCAACATTTAACTCATTTGTTACCGAAATCCATTAGTGATGAGAGAGAGAATTGAAGAGAGATAAAAACGAAAAAATGCAGCGCACACACGAATGAAGAGGGAAAATGAACGAAGCAAGAGAAAAATGCTCACATAATAATAAGTACATTTATTGCATCCGAACACTAAATTTGCCCTCCGCACTCATTACATTCTTGCTTCATTATTTAAGATTAATTGGCAAACAGTAAGCTCTCTTCGTATTCAATATTCGCTGAACAATCTCTTGTGAAGCGTTTTCTTAAAGTGTGTTTAGCTTTGATAATAAGGAACGCCGAAAAAATCGTATCAAACTATGAATTGATCAATTTTTCTCTTATTCACTCGAAAAATTAATTTAAACATGTTTCGATTCAACAATCTTGTGATTTCTTTAAAATTAATTTTTAACACAAAGTTCAGGCGATGAGTGAACGAAATGAAGAGACTGAATGTTTGCTTGCATTGCAGTTAAGTGCAATTGAAAAGTAACAATTTTTCGAGATTATATAAAACAGTTTGCGAAGTATAGAAATGCTTCAAACCACTTCAATGGTACTTTATCGGCTTACAAAATAAATGGAGAAATTCTATTTTTGTTTTCACTTGTCGACTATAATATGGTTTCACCTTGTTTTCAACCATACTTGCTGCTACTTGTTCTGAAAATCTTTTATATTTCGATAACTATCGTTTGAGCTTGTTTTCAATTAAAAACCCTCGCAAATATCAACATTCTTTTCTGTAAACTCGACAATCAATCGATAAAATGAACTTTTAGATCATTGACTCGCCAAAAATATGCGAAAGTTTGTTCAACTCGCATTTGCTGAATAATGCAATATTAGAAAACTATAAAATTGTCAGAAAAGATGGTGGTTAAAAGGCGATTGTGTTTAAATTATGAATAAGAATTATATTTGATGCTTTCAAATGACTACGAAGGAGAGAAGCTGGACATTTTCAGTGTCGCAGCTTGTTTTCATAGTAAAGTTGTATTGCTGATTAAATTATACTTTCTGAGCTAATTAAGTCATCTAGAACTGAAAAGTCCTACTAAGTACTTATAAGTACTTGACTACGACTTATTAGTTCTAATCAGTCATACAATTTTTTAACTATTTAAATAAATTCTATGATGCCATAATCAATGGTGACTTTAATTTGTATTGCACATTTTTTTTATCTTGAGTATTTAATTAGTTTCATTGTTAAAAACAACTTGTTAAATCGCCGATATTTCACTCGAGAAATCTTGTGTTCTTATCAGAATCTATTTTTGTTGAAAATTAAATAATTAGTTGCGAAGTAATAAAAATGTTACCACTTATGACCAGTTTGCTATATTACTTGAAATTAAAATTCAATAAGAATGAAAAACAAATTGCAAGAAAATTTCGGTTCTCAGTAAAACGAAAACATCATTTTTGTTAAATAGAATGTAAATAAATTCTAACTTGAGGGAAATACTAAAAAGATATTTCAGAATAAGATACAAATGCATAAAAAAATTAAATCGTAAGTAACTGTAATTGAATCAATGAAAATAACTTAAATTTTATTGGGTCAATAAAGTGTGCATAAATATTTTGGGAGTCAAAATTTCATTCAAATTTAAAAAATATCAACAATGAAATAAAAATAATTTTGTTATAATCCCAATAGAAACGAATTCAAAATAGAATGTAAAAAAATAATCAAATTTGAAACAAATGAAAAAGTTTTTACGATTGATTCTTCGAAAAAATCAGGCCAAATACGATGAGAGAGAGGAAGAGAGGGAGAGAGAGAGAGAAGCAGAGGAAAAATATTCAGTTGGACCGATTGAGAGGCAGCAAAGCATTCAACTCGAGAATAGAAACGGATTTAATGGTGGCATTTAAGAGCCCTTCTTTTACCAACAAAACCTATTAAACGACATATTGGGCAAGCAGTGAGAAGTGATGGCTCTATTGTAAACGCTAAAGCGAATGCTATACAATTTTACGATAGCAAATTGTAAGTGGGCAATGCGATCACATTCACTGCGCTCCGCTGTTTGTTTATTGTTTTCGAACACCGGCAATACACTTCTTCACGAGAAACGAGGATGTGCTCGAAGCAAAAACTGGGATGTTGCTGCTTGTGCATCATGTTTTTTAGGCGAAACAAAGCGCAAAAACAGGTGATACAAGCGCCTCTCTGCCGTTATATGACTCAACTCGAGAGTCTAATTACTATGCACAATTACGCATCACTTGGCTAAGCTTTTACACTAATAAATATTATCACTTAATGCTGCTATAATTACAATTTCCTCTAATTTTTTTCCGCCGTTAAAAATGTTTTCAAAAAGTAAATTAAATTGATGTTCATTAGAGGTGAGCAGAATGTTCACGTTGCATGAATGCAAAAAGCTGAAGCTTATTATGAGTGCGAAATAAACACAAGCAAAGAAGCGATTTTCGCCCGGTTAAAGTAGCCGATTTTCATCACCAGTTATATAATAAAATAAGTTTTTCGACGATAGTGCGGTGGAAAAAAAGTTTTCGCCGCGTTTTCGAGCGAAAGAATAAAATAGATTGAAAGAAACGATAGTGTGTTTTGTGATTTAAATTCAATTCACAAACATACATATCGGAAAGCGCGCAAAGCCTGAGGGGCGCTGTGCGAAAAAGTACGGGCAGTGCTAATATAATAATGAAAATTGATTTTCAGCGATGCACGCGTCGTCTACACAAACGCACGCACACACACACACATAGAGAGAGAGAGAGAGCATGCTGCACATATAAACACATTGGCGTATATACTAAACGTACACACACACATAGCCCTTGCCATTTAATGTTTATGATTAGGGTTAATATTTGGGTTCACAGTAATTTCCGTTGAGTCCGCGACGCGTGCAAGTGCCGTTTATTACTCGAACTCATCGATTTCAAACGATTTGTTGCATAAGCAGCAGCGTGAGCCGACCTGTGCGCTTTCGCTCGCTCACGCGGCGTTCCACACTTTATTTACATATCGAAAAGCGAAACGCGAAGAACAAACAAATTTGAATCGCGCGTATCGAAAAATGATCGCAAGCGTTGAACGGATACAAACTGCGTTGCGTCCATAAATCTTTTCAATAATTTAAACTCGCGTGAGAGGCGAGTGAACGCTATGCGAACATTGAAATTTTATCATGCTTTCAGGTTAAATCATGTCACTGAAGTTTAAATTTAACGTACAGAAACAGCGGCGAAAGTTGCGAACACGAGTTTGACGCGATTTGCTCGAAATTTTGAATTTAGAGAGGAAAAAAAAATCAGTTGAAAAATCGATAAGCTACTTGTAATTTGTTTTGTGATTGCGAACGAAACGAAACGAACTCATTTGCAAAAAGCGGAGAGAGAGAGAGAGAAGACTTATTCGAACACATCGATAGCAATTAAAAGCTAAGGATGGCAATTTGTTACGGTAATCAAGTGTTTAAAAAGCTGCAAAAAATCTCTAATTTATCCATTGCGATCACTCTCTTCTTCTTCTTTTCTCAATTTCTTCTGTCGCTCGCGATCACTCTACACACTCGGCGCGTCGAAAAGTACACACGTTCGTTTCACGCTTAATCGAGATCTGATTTAAATAATTGCACTCAAAAGGGTTGTAATAAGTTAATGGAGAAATATAGTGAGGCTATAATAAGATCAAACAAAAAGCGGTGAATTTTGCGCAATGTAATACAGTGAATGCGCCCATCGCTCTCTCGTTTTGCTTCATATTAAATAAAAGCGAGCAAAAAATTTTTCGCCTCCAGTGTTTGAAAAATGATTTTACTTTCCTCTCTCTCTTCATCTCGCTTTTTTAAAATTCATCTTTTGTTTTCAATTTTTACAATCACTGTGATAAAAGTAAATCTGGTATTCACTGCAAAATACAGTCAATGACAAATTGTTGTATCTTTCAACTGACACTTTTATCGCATATTTCAAATGTAAAATTCTGGTTAAGACAAAGGGTTACAAGTGAGCTTGTGCCACTTTTGAAAATTGAAAAGTCAGTCGAAACAGCTAAATACAGCCATCGTCAAAATATGTTGCATCTGATCGACTATGAATATTTGTTTCGCGCATATATTTAGAGCATGAAAAGACGCTAAGTATTTTGACGGTGGCCATACAGTGAAATTCTTAAAGATTTAGTCTATTTTGCTGTGAAAGTGCACTTTATTATTAAACTCATTTTAGATCGAGCAATACACTCCTTTTCTCACCGCTTGCGATATTTAGACTTTAATTCTGAAGAATTAAATTGTTTTGTTTTGTTATTGCATGGTCTGTAAGACCTGAGAACTTAAACTTTATTGATGACGTTTGAAGTTTACCTTATTCTATGATATTTTAAGCGAGCGACAAAATAAAAGAAGCGAAATAAAAACTCAGCAATTTGTTCAATTCACTCGCTTCGAAATAATGAATCACAAACTCAATCGACATCTGTTTTAAATTAATAATGATTTTAAAAAATTCAGTCGAATTTTCTCTTATTAAATGCATAACATTGCATCAGTTAATGTACTCGATACATAAATCAAATCAATACAATCGTTTCTTCACTGTTTTTGGCCATTTCAAAACACCGCCCACACGAAGCACACTTAGCTATACATCGCACTGTTCGTATACATTGGGCAACGGTGAAACGTGAGATAAAAACTTGAGTGCGTAAACTTTAACCAAATCCGAAATTCGTCGATATTTTTCGAAGCGAAAGAAATAAGCGTTCGGCATAAATGAAGTGAGGAGTGAGAAGGAGGATGAGAAGGAATCAAAGAAGAAATAAGTAACTTTGGCTCGCGAACGAAGAGGAAGAAAAAATAAAACTCGCAACGGAAAACATCATCAAGTTTATTGGCGAATGGAGAGAGAAAAAATAACGCTGGTCACTCTCTCCCCATTCGCTTTATATTTCGTTCTCAACTTATAGCAGCGAGCACAAAGATGACCCTATAAGGTTAAGCAATCGTTTTTTTTTTCGAAGGAAAATTACACCAAATCTTTCTTTCTTTCGCAAAAATATTGTTTTCCTGCTAAAAAGCTTACATTAAAATTGAGTTTTGGAGAGAGAAGTAAACGCTGTTATAAAAAAGAAACGCTAACCTAAAAAGCTAAAGACGATTTCATCCTTTAAGAGGTAAGAAGAGAAATAAAAAAATTAACGATCTTTGTCAATATTTTGTTTCACGCTTGCTTTAAATTTAAGCCTTAAAAATTAGAGAAAGCCTGAGGTGTGACAAAAAAATTAAATTTTTCAATAAAACGTATACACAGCTAAAGATTACGACAAAACACATTTTCTAAGCAATTTCTTTTGTGAAAATATTGAAAATCGTGAATCAAGTCTTTTGAAAGTTTAAGAAAAGTTCAAATTTAAAATCAAAGAATTGTAAAAAGCGATTAAGCGTTTGGTTTTTGTTTCAAGCAAATGGAGCTTATCGAAAGAGGTTAAGATTTTGACCAAACACTTCAGAATAGAAAAGTTCAAATATGCATTGATAGATACGCGGGAACAGAATTTGTTGATGATCGAAGTAAACATCGGTAACAAGTAAATAATGAGCAAAAAGATTTTTTACAGTTTCGGAAAAGGTTATAAAACCTTTCTAAAGAGCTCAATAAATTAATATACAAAAATTAAAATTTCTTGTTTCAATAAAAAAGCTAGAAAGATTGAATGAAAGCTATTTAAACCGTATCGAGATGTTAAGAAATAATTTTTTAATAGAAATCACTGAAATCAACATTTGTTTTTTGCCGTAAAATGTTCAACTTGATGACAAAAAGATGCGTTTGAATTCTAAAAAAGTGGCTCTGCATTCAAAGCTTGCACGATTAAACGCATTTCTATCGTGCACTGTAATTTTTTAAAATCTAATCTCATTTATAAAATATTTTTGCAATCAATTTTCACTATCAAGTGACTTAAGAAATTTTAAGCCTGAAAATCGAAAGGTTTACTTTCATCATTTATTCTGAATGCATCGTGTTTTTGCCCTCACTGTTTATATTTTCAATTAATTGTTAAAGAAAACCGACACTCAGCGACACACACGCCAGCGTTTTCTATAGCTGTATTCATTGAAATTAAGCTTAAAAACTAAATGTTTAGTTTGCTTTGAGTGAATTCGCAATAAATTCGTGTGTTCAAAAGCGAAGCAAGCTAACGATCGCTTTTCAATAGTGGAAAAGAACATTTTGAATTTTTTTATCATCAATGAACAGTGAAATGAACAGAAGGAACGAAACATGCATACAAAGCGCGAATATAATATCGGCCCGAAATACGATAATTGGCGAAACGCAACAAAACTTTTTTCGTCGATTGATCAACACACCATCTGTTATACGCGATGCACTGGCTACACTGTATTAACTGGGCACATAATGAGAAGAGATGAACAGAGAAGAACAGTTTCATTGCATGCATACAATACGGTTATTGAAGCGGCGAAAACACAAACCGCACTTTTTGTTGAAAAAAGTTTTGTTTACGCTTGGTTAGATTTACGAATCGATGCCGAGTTGATGTTCAGTGCTACTCGTGTTCAGCGCTCGCGGCGCACAGGTACATCTTCATTGATTTCAAAGCGCATCACTTTGACACCTGTTTGGTCAAGTGTTTGAAAGCAGCGATGTAGCAGCGAGCGAAAGAGAGAATGAAAGAGATGATCTAACAAGCAGATGTGTTACTGGTTGCCAATAATAGACCCTTGGGGCTCATGAGGGCTAATGGCGAACTCCAACCAGGCTCAGTGCTCCGTTTCGAAAGCGAGCACAGCAACAATGGGCATCTCAAATCTTTTGCCCAAATGTTATCTTTTATTTTGCGCTGTGTGTTCGCGCGAATGAAAAAAGTGGAGTGTGCGATATGTCGAGTGCTAGAATCACTGGCATACGCCTTTTTAACGCACACACGTGTCGAGGCTCAAAAACGCGACACGCGGCCTGACAGTGATAACATCTCCGCTATATTTCCACAGTTTTGGTCATTAAAAATGGGTTCACTGCCTCAAAACTTGGGCGCATTGAGCGTGTAGCGTACCGCGTTTCGGCACGGCTACGGTCGAGACAGAGAGCGAGAGGTGCATCCGATTTATGCATATTACAATATAATCTGGCCTCATTTGGCGGCGGCAAAGTGTGTCGCGTATTGAATTTCAAAAGCAAAGAGAGAAAAACGAAAATGATTTCAGCAAACGAAAACGTTGCACACGATTTGGACATTGGAGAGAAGATTGAAACGCGCATTTCATCTGCATTGTCCGCAGCAGCATTATTCGTTTATGTATTTCTATATAAATATCATATGCCGTCTTTTCGGCAAAAAAAGATGCACATGGAAGAAAGATAGAAAAAAATGGAAAAGAGCAATAGGAAATACGAGCTTTCGCTTACCGATCGATGATTACGGGATCAGACGGGGTTTCGTTTCGATTTCCGCAGCTTTTCTTATCGCAACAACGACTGAATGAAATGAAAAGAGAGAGAGAGAGAAAGAAAGAAATGCAAAGATGTATTTCAATTCGGAAGCGAAACAAAAGCAAAAACGGTAAATATTAAGCGAGCACTCGACAATATACATAGAAAATTAGCAGAGAAGAGAGAAACTTGAACAAACCTGCACATCACTTCGTGCGTTAGTAAAACTCTACACATCTCCGGATTTTTGTCCTGTCCTTCGTAAACAATCGCCTGTCGAACAAACAAAAGAAGGAAAAAATAATTTCGTGTCAATATTGATTATCAGTGTAAATAAAAAAGAGAAAATGGTATTTAGAGTTGAATTTAATTTCTAAGCTTTGTGTCACTGTTCACTTCTCAATTATGATTTCAACACTCCAAATATTAATGTGGGTCACACGCGAAGTACAAAGCATTTTGCCAGAAACATTGAGCTTCAATCTTATCATAAAACGCGTTGAAAATTTTTTAGCTTAGTTTGGCTACTCTTACGTACCTCGGTGCAAATTCATCGATGTTTGCCTCTGAATTTCGTGTGCATTCGCAGTACCCGCGCGCGTAACAGGTACATAGAAAGCGAGCAACGGGCGGGCTGATGGGCAATGCACGAGCTCAATCAAATCGAGATGAAGTAACAATTAAATGGCGCGTTCAATAACTTTGTTTGTTGTGACTCTTCGCTCGCCTCGGCGTACGGCAAGCTGACAGGTGGCCAGAAATGAACGAGCCGAAAAATGGGAACATGTGGCACTGGTGATGTTAACAAGCGGGGTGTCCGCGTAATACGGCATTTTATTACTACATTGAATTCGCTGCAACCACTGCTGAGCCGTGCAACTCGTTTCCTCTCTCTCACTCTCACTCTCAATCTCTCTTCGAATAATGCGCCTAATTGCAGCAATTTTTCGTTCGCAAATTCGATTGCGAAGAAAGCGAAGCAGAGCGGAGTAAGAGAGTGAGATGCGAGTGGGAGAGAAACGATTGAAAATGTGTACAAATTTTGATGAACTTAGGGTTCGTTTAAAGAAATTAAATTGATCGCTTTTTTCCGAGCGCTTGACTCACGACTTCATAAATCAATTGAGAAAAAAGTTTCGGTCGAAAAGGCGCAAAGAAGTTGTCGTACATCAGCCGCAAGCGAGCGCAGCTTTTGCCTTCTAGAACACAATCGACTAATTGAGGGACAAATAAATATAAGAGTTCGACTATTGATTCGTAACAAACGCGAGGATTTGAACAGTTGAACGGTTGCCGCGCAGTGGAGACTTAGAAGAAAGCAGCAAATACGCCGTCGACTAATATTTTGCCAGCTTTTAAAACAATTGTTAAGCTTTCGCTTTATTGAACAGCGTAGAGCAGAGCGAACAGGAGAATCACTTTGATCCACGCGCTTCGCTATCTCTGCTCTCGCTCTGTGTATTTGTGTGTAACGCGCTCTTTACACAAACTGAAAAGCCATAATGTGTGTAATCCGATGTAAGCAAAACCCGAGCCCCGCACACGCACTACGCTAATGCAGCACTCAAAATCAATACGCTTTTTGACTCGTTACGGTCAAGAGGCTCATTTATTACCGATCCGTGGTTTTTCTCTTGTCTTTTCGATTTTACTGTCGAGAATATTTACCGTCACCCGTTTCACCGCAATCGCTGCGTCAGATTCATAACATACGAAGCAAGCTAAATTGAGTGATAAAACCAAAGACGCACACAAATTGCGATTAACGAGGAATTGTGTTGCATGCATCTACCTACTTCTAGGTGCAGATCGACGGCTGGTGTCGCCGTGAGTAAATATCGAATGAAAGCTCAATTTACCTGCTTGGTGACTGAATCAACTAAGCGAACGTATAAATCTTGCTCCTGTCTGACACCTGTTAAAAAGATGGAGAAAAGTTCTCGTTTTAGTACACAACTTCAAACTGCAATCGATTGCTTCGCTGTAGTCGTTGCGTGTGAATTATGGAACAGGCGATGAAATGTCGGTCGCATTCTTTGCTCGGCAAATCGCCACCACCGACACAACATGTGTCGAACACGCTTTTCCACCTCGAAACGATGCTCACCGTTCGCGAACAGAAGCTGCAGTCTGTAATGTATTCCGTTATTGGTCTTCTGCGTGTCTGGTTCCTGATCGATGCGAGAGTCGATAGTGACAATTAGCGACGTGAGCGGAATAGCGCACGCAGCGACGTACCTGATCTTTTTCGACGAAGCCGACGAAAGCGGTCCGCTCCACTTCCACTGGGTGTCCGGACTTGTCGAACAGAGCGATCACAAAGTGGAAGAAGTTGCTCTTCCGCAGGTTGGACGGCGGTTGCTTCTCGAAGTGAGCTCTGCCAAGACCGACACTGGGAGGGCGACATGAAAGCGGTAAAACATTTCGGTAAAGCGAGTGCGGCGGCGAAATCACGGCTGGCCGCGATCTCGTACCTGGCGACGGCCTGGTGATCAATCATCGAATTCTGCATCCAACCTGCACTCGAACGATGGTGGTGATGTAACTGCGCGTGCGGATGGTGTGCGGTCGGTACGTGCAGCGACGGTTCTTCTTTGAGCGCGGCGGTCGGAGCCATACACGGCCCCCGCGGTTGATGCAGGCTACCGACGACCTGCTCGCTCGCGTGCAGTCCGAACATAGCCGAGACCGAATAAGCCACAATTGAGCCGAGCGCAATGGGACTTGTGTTTGACGAGCCCCTCAAGAGTTTCACTGCTCTCCTCACGCACTTCTCACGCAACAAACCTCACCGAAAGTATTAATACCCAAAATAATAGTCGGTTTCAAAAGGACGGACCGTCGAGTGGAGTGGTAACAACAAGTGATGCCTTCAACCCATCGCGGCACCGCCCTTCTCACGCCTCCTCTGCGGCCGCTGCTCGCCGCGCAGCCAATCGCGCGCGCTCTTGGCACCGGTCTTGGCTCGCGACGCTTTACAATTGGGAATTGGCGCCGTTGCAAAGGGAGGTCTCGAAGGTGTTAAGCATTCTCGGAGCGCCGATTGCTCGATGCGAAGGGGCGCACGGCCTCAGCGGGGCTTCGCGCAGTGGGCACTCGCGTTGCGGCACCGCCACCGCCGAAGTCGTGCGGTCAGTGAAACCCTGCTGTACGCGGACACTCGCCACGCTTTGACCAGCGCTCGGATCCGTTTATGGTTCACTCGAACCGCTCGACGCACGCGATAAATGGCGCGTTCAAAGCGCTGATTTTATCAGCGAACGTGTTTTGAGGTCAAATCGCAGATAGCCGATGTCCGCGAGTTGTGCTGCACACACGAGCGCACTTAAACGAACCACGAACTCAGTTTTGGAAGCGATTCACGAACTGCGAAAAGTGAAAAATTAGATCGCGCGGGCATAGACAAAACGCCGAAAGCGCAAAAATGTGGCGTTCGCGCGATTCGCGAAAATGAATTGAAACGAAAAATGAAATTCGTTCATAATATTTAGAGAGCGTTCGTTAAGCAAAATGAGTGCGAAAAGTTTTAATTACAAAAGTAATTATAATCGAGCGCATAAATTTGTTGGTCGTTGCATTGAAAATGAGTTCGGTGCGAAAGGCGAAAAGGCGAGCGAAACAATTTAAGTTCGCGTATGATTCGGTGAGCGGAAAAAAGCGACCAAAGCCTTAAAAATTTCGCCGTACGCGCAAGGCATCGTGTATAAATATTCATAAATAATAAAAAGCGGATAATGAAGAAAGATGCTGAAACGCTGCCTTCGAGAATTCGCGTGCAGTACGCGTGTTTGCCGAAATATGTTTAATAATTATTATGATAATAATAATATTGGCGCACACACAAACACAAACACAGTTTGGTAACACTGTGCACAAAGATTAATTGAGTTTAATTCTCAATTCCAAATCTCATTAATTTTCGACGACGCTGTGCGAATTAAACTCATTTTATTTACTTAACAAATTTCAAATGCAAATCAAGCGTTACACACACACATATGAGCTCGCATAAAACTTTTCGTTCGCTCTTTTATCATTCACAATTTCTCAATGAAACCGATATTAAAATGATGGACAAACATTAAGAATAAACAATTAACCACTTCTCTTTCTCACTCCTTCGCATTTTTTGTTTGCATTGCTTCACAATTGGTGCATTGATAATTTTCGCTTTTACCACTTTGATGAATTCTTCTCTCAACGATTATTTCAATTCAAAATTTGAATTTAATCTCTTCTCTCACAATGAACTCATTTTTACCTACAATCGTCTTTGAATTTTTACTTTTGAACAGTTTTCATTTGTTTGCGCGCATTTGAATTTAAATTTGATTGAATTTAAAATTCTAATGAAGTGTATTTTAATTGTATCAGAATTTAATTGTAAGTTTCTTCTTAAATTTTAAAGCAAATCGCAAAATGTGGTAAAGTTTAAAAGTGAAAAGCAACCGCTGCGAATATTCGAAGCTTCGAGCGTTTCATCGCCATTCTCTTCTGCTTCTTTGCGGCAAAGCAAAGCAAACGCTAAATGACAATTAAGCAATTTACTTTTGTTGTGTTTCAGAGTAATTATGTGCAAAGCAGGAGGAAATGTTAACGATCACAAATCGTACAATTTTTCGAAAACTCATTGCTTCGCTATATTTAGCCAATTCAGTTCGTCAAAATGTTTGTTCGGAATAAAACCAAATTCAGAATTTTCAAAACAATTCAAAATTTTCAATTTCTGAGTACGAACGAAACTATTTTAAAAGCTTTTTCTCAGTTGTCAAAATGTTTTTTCGCCATCATTTTCTCACGAAACTCAAGAATGTCTTTGTGTTTCTTTTCCCGCGTGTTTTGTCATAATTAGTAGGTTATTCCTTGCTAAAGTTGCTTAAGGATATGACTGAAATAGCTCCTTACCGATAAAACCTCAATTGATTCAAATCTGAGAAATTCTAACAATAGGCTTTTGAATTCTTAATCTTAAAATTTATTTTTACAAATAATTCAATTGTATTCGATTTGGTTGATCAAGTAAAAGTTGCGCTAAATATTGAAACTGTTTTTTCTGGGACTTTAAAATGCTATTAACAGCATGTGACAATTGTTTTAAATCGGTTTTTTACTGTAATCACTGGCGATTTTTTGAGTTAAAATGGGTGATTTTTGAGTGATAAAAAAGTAGCAAAATGAGTGATCAAAAAATTCAAAGTTTACTTAAATTTTAATTGTAAATAAATCTTTTTAACTGAATTATAGCAACAAAAATTTATTGAAATTAGTTAGCATATATCTTTAAAGATCTGTTAACAAAAAAGAAGTACGTTTTTCTCAAAGAATTGATCTTTAAATTGAAAATGAGCGCTCGACATCTACTGAAATTAAAAAAGCATTTAATATTTTAGATTTGTAATCGTAAGAGCATTTTTGAGAAGTAAACAAATCCAGATCAAGATTTTTTAAAGCAATTTATTAAGCTCATCAAGACAGACGCCTTTTGATTTTGATTTTCAGTTGATCAGTAACATTTAATTGAGATTTCTTGAGATCTTCAATTGCTCTCGGTAGAAATTCAAAATATTTCAGTTTAAGTTTTCGATGAATGCTATCGTCTTTCAGTATTAAATCTGGTGAGGATATTCCTTTGCTATTTTATTTAGTTTTGATGAAATGACTTTAAATTTTGGCTTTTTTTTTAAATTTTTGTTTCTATTTTATTTTTTACACATAATATAATAAAACAAGAGAAACCGCATTCGCTCTAAGTAATCATATTTATGAGAAAATCTATTTCTAATTCATTGATAATGAATTTCTTTTCTAACTTGAAGGTTTTAATAGCTTTTGAAATAGTAAAAATAGGTGGACTTGTTTGATTTAGTGCTTTTAGGTAAATCATGTTAATAGTTGATTTGTTCTTTAAATAGGTGATTTTAGGTAATATCGATATTTTCAGAATCGCAAATATTTGGTATCATTTTACTCATTATTCAATGTAAAACACGCCTACAATGTTAACTTAAAAATAGGTGATCACCTATTTTACCAGCCCTAGTAATCACTTTAATCACTAAAATAAGAATACGAAAACAATGAATCAATTTCAAGTTAATCTATCTAAATAAAAGAAAATTACGTAACCGGAAATTATTTCTAACAGTTATCTAAAACTACAGTAAACACCACACAAACTTTCTTTGAATTAATTCGATTGGTTAATTTTTTGGGCAAGGACTGAACTCAAGTATTAAGTGTTATCTTTTCCAGCTGGGGACTTTTTGCGGCGCTTACTGTATTTAATTCTCTAAATTAACATATTTCGCAATATTTAATCGACAAGAAATCGGCTTGGGAAAAAATTGGATTATGACTTATTTTGACGCAAAAAAATGTCAACATTAAATTTGAGAATATCTCGTCTACTTTTGAGAAAGAAGCGACAACTAAGAACAGTATTTACATATATTCAGCTTTTTAATTTTTGAAAAATCAATAAATTAATAAAGTGTTTGAAAAAATAAAAAATTTTTTAAAGGCGAAAATAACTTTGAATAAATTTTCATTTTAAAACGCTACTTAAGCTGTCTGCCCGCGTTATTTCATCATTAAAGTTGAAAATGTTTTTTATTTAAGTTTAAGTAAAGTTTGAATTCTCACGAGTCTAAATCAATTGAACAAAAAATGATGTTTTTTGAATCATTTTTGCAAATATTCTAATGATAGAATGAAATTTTTCTCAATTTTTGCGCTAAATAATCTCAGTTTGGAGCTAAAGAAACCCTTGAGTGTCGTATTTTTTAAATTCTCTATTTAAGTTTTTTGAACACGACATCATCATCAATTTCCACAAGCATTTTCACTCTCAAACTTTATGTTTGCGTATAAATTTGGCAATAATTGAGAATTCAAAACAAATATTAAATGGCTTCGAAATAGAATGTATCTCAATTTAAAATGGTGACTAGTGAATTTGAAAGCATAGAATTGCGATTGAAACGGTAAAGTACGAAAAAAAAAGAAATTTGCGAAATTCGCGAAACGCAAGAAGCTAGTGAAGCAAATTTGTCGAGCATTTGGATGTGTTAATGAGAGCATAAATATTTCGTGAGCTCGGCTCTAATGGAAAGCAGAGCGAATATAATAAAAAATAATGAAAGCGAATTGGACTCAAGCTAATTGGAAATAGATTAAAAGCGATATTCATTGCACAAGCCGGTGATGCAAGACAACTAAAGGCTAAAAATGTTGTGTAGTTGTGAGAATAATCATTTATATAAGTTAAGCAATGGCTGCTATTGCTCGAAATGGCTGCACACAAACACTCAGCGTAGATAAACCTCGAAAATTGTGATCGCGTCGTGCGGATCGAAAGAGAAAAAATAGTGAAACTCATTTGCTATCCAATTAACAATGGTGTCAGCGAGCAAATGAATTATCGTAAGTTAATGACTCCCAATAGTCAACTCTTCAACTATGGAGATGCATTAAGCAGAGTGAGCGAACGAGAGAGATGGTGGGTGAGCCAAACGATTAAGTGAGCAAGATGAGTTAGAGAGAAAGCGAGAGAGCGAGTGATTGAGTTTTCCTAATGCGAATATTATTGTAAATTTTGTTCTCGCGATGCTTGACCCTAAGGCGAATGTATTGTATACAGTGTTTTCGATTATATTACAACTGAGTGTTCTGCATGCAATGACTATGAAAAAAAAAGATTTTCAATGCACAGATCGCATGGTGGAGAGCAGAGAGAGAGAAAGAAGAGCATCGCGCCGTTTTACAATGCAACAGAGAGTTATAAAAAATGTTTGATGTTTGCACATTGATAGCTTTCGCCTTTTCGATATTTATACGTACAGTTGGTGCGCAATATAAGAACACATACATTTATAGATATCTATATCTCTATATTTTATATGAATCTCGATTGCCGCTGGGATTTAGATGCGAAACGAGCGATGTGAAATGCATCGCTTTCTCCACTTTTTCACTTTCGATTTTCAACATTAAAAGTATGAGCGAGCAAGAAAATGTGAAAGTAACACCGAAAACATGCATTCGAAATGTGTCGCGAAATGACCCTTTTCTAAACTCTCGAATGTACTCCCCACTCAAAGCGTGGAAAAAGATTTTTTCTGCTCTCACACTTGTAAATAATCACTTTTGTAGTACACGTTTGCGTATACGTTTTGTGTATTGCACATTTCGCACATTTGAACAAAATCGTAAAGCGTAAATCATAGCTCGCAATCGAGAGATGAGCAAAGAAAGCAAAGGAAGAAGAAGAAGAAGAAGAAAAGTTGGCCAGCTTAACAGTTGATGCTCTGCACTCTCCAAAGACATCGGACATTCTGTGTGTTTGTTTGTTCGTTTGCCATCGATTTGCTTTACACTTGATTGCCGGACCATTGATTGCGATGCACTTTTATTGTTTCTCTTTTCGCGAAGTAACTAAGTCTGAAAGCGAAAAGCGAAATTCGAAAAGGGTTCGCGCTGCTCGTCCTCCTCTCTACTTTCTTCTTCTTCTGCTGTGTGCGTATTCATGCTGCATCCATCGTTACGAAAGCGAGGCATAGGTACAGCGTAGTAGTGAAGAAGCTCGAAGAATAAACGAAACTACATCATTTGTTGCACAATTCCATCGGGATGGTGATGTTCATTAAGCATCGGCCCGAAGCAAACCTCTGGTGTATTAGATTTAGCTTTGCCCTTTGGTAAAAAGGCACAGTAATATATGATGCGTGAACGAAGCGAGCAGCGAGCGAGAGCGAGAGAGAGGGAGAGAGAGCAGAGAGAATCTCACTCGCTCGCACTCAATCCGCTATCCCTTTCTGCAGCATCCTCATCCTTTTGCAACTAAGAAACTTGTGCTCCGCGAATGTGTTGTGTAACCGAGAATGTAATGAAACTAATGCTTTACTGCGAAGCAATCATGCATCTTGTTTATTCGCTCTCTCCGCTCACTTCTCTCTCAGTGGTAAACTAGCACTCGTCGTCCATTTTCTAGTCGCGGTGAAATTTGATGGATTGTCTCTCTCGCGATGTTGCAGTAGAAGCAGCAGCGATGCGTCTGCATGCAGAAAATATTTGGTCATTGAAGCGCGCACCAACATTGACAGATTGTAAATAATGCAAAAAGCGCAGCAATAATCTGTATTCATTTGCGAAATGACAGAGGAGAAGAAAACGCGCAATATGAATATTTGAAAACCGCGATCCACTCAACAAACGCACTTGTCGCGCTCTTCATTATGCGGTCGCTGATGATCTTCGAGCGAACGCTTTTCGTCTCCACCGCAAACGCTAGTTAAATATTTGTCCGACTCTCGCGATCATATGCAATAACATATGCTTCACCTCGAATCCGCATCATTCGAGTGCCAATTGGATTAAAAAGCGCATTGAATGCATTTGAGCGAAAGTGCGCCGAAGAATAAGCGAGTTAGCGATGTTCACTCGCAACTCGGATAACTCAATCATTTTTACGATATGCAGATTTTTACTCTCGTTTCATTTAATCATCATTGTTCGTGCAAAAATCGAGGCAGAAGAACGGTGCCGCACACGTACAGCAAAGGCAGCGAAAGCACAGCTTGAGGGCAGCGAAGTGAGCAGATGGAGAGGGCGGTCAATCGAGATCAGGTCGAACGCAGAGCGAGAGAGTGTGTGTTCGGGAGGTATAAAAACGGGAGTGAAAAAAGACAATGGCGCACAAATTTGTTTGATGAACAGCTCGATAATAACATTCACTTCATAAACGCAATGACCCTTCGCTTTTGCTTGATGGATGCAACGCAAAGCGTTTTGAATGATGCTGCTGCACCCAGCAAAACATACACTCACACACACTGTGCACTCGAACAGGTCACTTATCGCAACTTACCAATAGGTCTCTCAGCGGACTATTCGTGTCACGCATCACTTGTTCGTTATCCTCCTATTTCGCTGCTATTTGTATGCGCTGCGAAGATATCAATTTTCGGCAATGTTCTAAATTATTTAACCCCACGATGCAAAACGCGGCCGACTGATATGTACTGTACTGGCTTCGCTCGATAATGTCGACATACGCACACACACATACACATCGCAATTCGTCTGTGAATCAGGTCGTTTCATTTTCGACTCGAAACAATTAAATGATTCAACTTTTCAAAGCGCCAGAAAATAGACACACACACACACGACAAAACACTTGTCCATTAAGTTTGTTCACTGCAATTTTTCCATCAATTTCACTCGAAAAAAAACAGAGAAAGTGAAATAAAAGATTAAACGCTCGTTTGAGATGATTTTTCAAACGCTAACAATCGAAGTGATTGCAGCTGGTTTACTTCCGAAATATTTCGGTTAAATTTAATCGTCGTAAAACATTACACACATTTAAACGCATTCGCTTCGAACACAATTGTAAACTGAATTTTCGCTTTCATCAATTGCTATTGACTTATGCACTCGAATCATTTTAATCGAAAATTTCGGTTTGTCACACAATCAAATTTAAACGCCGCACACACTGAGCTTAGCTTAATGTGAATCTAACATGAAATTATAGCATTAAAGTAAAACGCTTTACTTTGTTTTTTGTTTAATTACCGTAGCATGTGTTAGAGAATAAAACGAATTTACAGTTTAATGCGATGTAATCTGCGAATATATAATAAAAGCGATGCTCTATGTGTCGTCGTTGAGTATAATGACACTCGACAAGTTCTAATTTTTAAAAATTGCTTCGCTTATTACCTGAGTGTGTGTTTGTATGTGTGTGCACACGCTTTTCTGCGTTTATCTGTTTATTAATTATCAAAAAATACAAAACGCACAGAGAAGAGTAGTGCAAAGCGAAAGTACAAAGCAGCGAGAGTAGCGAAAATAGCACGCAAACTAAATGAACAAACAAAATCATTTGGGAGCTGGTGTTAGGTTGTAACATTTTTTCAAAATTAAATAAAATAAATACCCGCATTCAATTATTTATAAAGCTAATCTCTTCGCTAGTTGTTTCTGCTCGTTATACGTCTATTCGCATTTTCTCAATCCTTTCTTTTCTCCGACGTTATAAGCGCAGCGCAATACTTCTGGGCTATTCGCTCATTTTCTTAAATTAATTCGCAGAAAAAATGAAATTGAGATATTTTCAAAAAAAGATAAAAGCTAAAGTGACACACTGTTATCATTCAAAAATATGAATGTGAATACGAGCGAAAAGGTAAAAGTGAGATAATGCGTGAAGATTAAGAGGCGAGGATGTTGTCGCTTTTTTCGCTTAGATATGCTTTTTAATTTTGAGTTTATTTTCTCGCGTTTCTTTTTTGCTCTATGGTTTTTGCGTTTAAAAGAATTTCGAAACCGAGAGAAAAGAATTTAATTTAGGAGAAGAAAGAAGAGAAAGCGGAGCGAAGAGGCAGCGAAGAAAAACGAAAACATTAAATGTGCAAAACGACGTTAAACGTAAATTGAGAAAGATACCCGCGTTATGATATTTTGCATCCGAGCGCAGAGAGAGAAAGAGAAAGAAAACTTCACACACTTTTAATAATAATGAAAACCCAAACTCGAAGAAAAGAAAGAAAAATATACACATAAATGCGAACTGAAAGTATTCATCGCTTAACTGTTGTCGAAAATGCATTCCTCGCTTCAGTTTTTTTTGCTCCTTTTGATTTTAAATAGGCGCGAAAAACTTTCTTTTTATCACGCCGTTTTCTTCTCTTCTCTATCTCTCTCTTTGCTCACTCGCGAACGCTTTCTTTCGCGCTCTTTCTCCCTCTCTTTCTCGCTCTCTTCGCTCATCGCTTTGTTTTTCATGAAAAGTGAAAATTTTGCAAAACTGAATCTATAGAACATGTAACATTGTCTTAGCGAGCGCATAGAGCTTGCACATCTAATGTGCGATGCTTCTCTTTTCTCTCTCTTCTTTTTACTCTTTCGCAAACTTTTAACGAATTAATTGCGAAAAAGTTCGCCGAATATAATTATTCTTCGCATGTAATTAATAGTGTTGTTTTTTCGCAAACAAGAACAAAGTTTTATTAAATTCTTCATGTTTTTAATTATAATAAATTCGATGTGTAATTAAGGCTTGCTTTTCTCTTTTTTCGCTAGTCCTAATCAAACTTTTAAAACTTTTCTCTTTTCTTGCTAAAAATTCATCATTTCGCTTAATTAAATCGCTTCAAAATCGAATATTCACAAAATAAGCTCAAAACGTTAGTTTTAATCACTGCAATTGTGATACTAAAACTGAATCAAGTTTCAAGCTTTACCATCGTGCCATTTAGCAGTAGACAATCGGTCAAACTGAAACGCCGATAAATCAATGGCAGAAAATTTGCGTGAAAGCCATTTTCATCTTTGAATAGCCCGATAATTCAAGTAAACAATGTGCGTCGTTTAAAGCTATATGCTTAATGAATTCATTGAAATTTACTTTGAACAGAATTTTGAATATTTGAGAAAATTTAAACACTCGTTCAATGTTAATGCGTTTCGCTTAATGCCAATACAGCTCGGGCAAAAATATTTTGCAATAGTTTGCACTAAATACACAAGTTTTCATATTGATGAGAAAGCATAGCATTCGAACCGCAGTTGTACGAAAGATTCGAAGAAATGTTTCTCATTGCTACGATATTATAGGGTTAACTTTTCACGTAAACACTTATGCTATAATATCTAAGAATTTAGTGCGATTAGAGATTACCAACTTTTCAAAATCTTAGTAAATATTATTCTCGATTATCTTGAGAATTTATTAAAAGATTAATGATTCAATATTATGAACATATTTGTTTTCGCATGATCAGTTATCTGCGACTTTCCATAATTTCTGAATTGCTAATGATATTTTGTTTTCAGGCCATAAGCATTTTTTGTACATTCAGATTTAATTATGCAAAGTGATTTGATCCCTGTCCAAACTAGATTTGTACAGATGTTTAATCATCTATATATTTCTTTGACTATTTAATCAAAAACAATACAAAAYAAGTGTTTCAAATGAACAATAAATGGTCTTCTTGAAGTAAATATTTTACATTAAACAAAAAATTTGTGTAAAAAATTAATTTTTTTGAATAGATGTTAGTAATGAATTTTGTTCATTGTTTTTCAAATCATTTAAATTTGATTTTCTTCTAAATAAGTTTCATTTTAGCTAAAAATATTTTTTATTTTAGTTTCTATGAATGGTTTCATATAAAAAGGGAAAAGGGTACCTTAAGCTTTTAAAGGGTATTTGAGCACTTAAATATTTTTCATTTTGCGAAAAAGAATCTCTTTTTTAAAATTGATATTTGTAAAAACTTTCAAATAAAATGTTATTTTAATTATTGCAATAAAAGCCAAAAAGTACCCTTAGATATATTAATTGCTTTGTTTATTTTACTTTTCATTCAGTAGCAATTTTT